>KK119728.1:56740-132028 GCA_000611955.2 Stegodyphus mimosarum | reverse complement strand
TTTTTTTTTTTTTGTCTAAGAGTGCATTTTGTTATTACAGTTTTTACCATTTTACCAAAGTAAACATGTTTATACAAGAATTATGCATGAAAATAGTGCGTAAAATACAGTAAAAAGTGCTTTAATGAGATATATTAAATATTACTTGAAAAAACTGTGACTTTCATAATCTCATCAATATACAACGTATCACATTTAATAATTAAAACAGTTATATGGTACAAACGCCATAGGTTCCAATGTTAAAGTAAACCAGATCGCCCCTACTCCTTCTTTCAGACATGTGGGAAACGCGCGCTCTGCCCACTAGGTTAGTCTATCTCTTATAAGTTCCATGATGCCGTGATGTCTGACGTCACGAATTACTTTTTTCGACTTTTTAGTTCCTCTCTTCCTATTTCAGCTAAACAGTTTCTGAGAACCCTGCACCCGATGATCGACAGCGAATTGGAACTATTATTGACAGTATCATCTCACTCTTTCACAGTTCTGTAACTTTGTGAAGGCGATTCAGAGGTACGCTCCCCCTGTTTCCTGGATGACTCAGATGCGACTTTACTGTAAATTACAGAGTTATGAGTGTTCTGATCGTATGGGTCACTAGGGTCTTAAGGCGAAAGTGGGATCCTACGGCCAACATCACCACAGATGACACTTGACGGCAGATGAAGACACCGTCATTCTATCAATAGTTTAGGTGGTATTGTCTCTAGTCCCCGCATATCCAGCGTTAGGAGATACGTCATATAGCATTGTAAGATATTGTAGCCGTTGTGGTTCAGGACATAATTATTACATTTTTATCAGATACTCAAATTACTTTACAGGAAAACGTACTCTTATAAACGTTTACGTTACAAATACATTTTACAGGAGAACATACTCTTATAACAGTTTACAATACAAATAGAATTACAGAAATTTTGAAGCGTATATTGCGCAACATCGAAACACAGTAGTAGTACACAGAACTAAACTTCTAGAAACATGCTGAGTGAATATTAAATTCTTACTCTAGGTGCTGTTTCTATTACCCCCCCCCCGAAAAAAAGGAATAAACTAAAATTAATTATGTAACGAGACATTAAGTCAGGTCCGAGGTTAGCAAGCTTGTCAATAATTTGGGCGATTCTTGCCACCAAGGGACATAGTTTTATCACAGCAACACAGAATAACCTAACAGAGATTATACGGCGGATGAACGATAGACCTTTTATATCTGCGATATTTTCCTTTTCTGTTTGCCATAAGCTCTTTCACGACGTGCATAACTCAGCTTGAGACATTTGCACGTCAAGTGTCAGTACGTTCCTTTGCATTTCTGCAGCCTAGATGGAATAATGTTTAGCGAAGCTGAATTCCCATACCGATGGGTCCTAGTTCGAATCCCGGAGAAGGCATGGATATTTGTAAGCGCGTAGTGTCTGTGTGGCAAAGGGGCACTCAAAATACAGGGCAAGATGAAAAGTCTCTTGAAAAGTAAGAAGGGTGGGAGAACGTTGGACTGCTCTTTGGAGGCATTCTACCTCAAAATTGGGCGGAAGCACAATAGTTAACTGTGTTCAGCGATAATTTAACCAATTGTGGTACTACAGATGTGCTAGCTGGCTTCCTGAACTTTTGCTGTGCGAGGAGTTTTTTCCCTCCTAAGAGTGTATTTTTGTGAAAGTCACCTAACATATTTAATATTTCAATATTTTCTGTTTTTTTCTACTGAATACAAAAGCAACCTTGGTACATGAAAATATGCCTTAAGAGCGCTATTTTCCTTTATTTCTTTACAAATTTCCCTTTATTTACTACCCATTTTATTTAATCACTGAAGACTAAAAGTACATTGTCAAAACGTAAGGAAGAGTTTCTAGCTTTGGTGTAAGAAATTTAAATCCTTCATCAATACACTTCAAGCAATGCAAAAAATACATTGATAATTTGTTTTTGCAAATAAGGGGAGTAAACAAACTTAACTTGCAAAAAAGCAGACAAAGATTGCTTATAAAATTAATTACACGAGGAAGTATTTCTTTCTTTCGTGTCTCTTGGCACAAAATTAAATAAAAACAGTGTAAATACACCTCTAAGCGTAGCACAGCTGGAGACATTCGCACAGTTATTTTAAGGAACCACCAAAGTCCAAACTCTACCTCATTATTTATACTGATGGTAGAAGAGGAGGAGGCTCGAAGCAAATACCATACAAGGAGTATGGAAATTAATCTCCTGTCTTTTACATCTCACAGCATTAAATCACGAAACAGAAAAATACGTAGTTTGTTAACTCACCTAGGATTAAACAAACGTGTAGGAAATTCGGTTCGTTATCTTTGCGAATTTTTGGTTTAATGTTTGCAGAAACTAACGACTTATTGCTTTTCTTTTTTGTTTCTATAGCATGCACTACAGATAGCACATAGAAACAGTTAGATAGATAAAGCAATTGGAAGAAATTAATGACTATCTGTTTTTCTCAAATCTATTGTTTAATATTAATATAGTTTATGAATGTAAAATATATGAAGTAAAGTATGAATATTAATGCCTATGAAGAATTCCTTTTTTTACTTGAACAGAATTTGTAATAATGTAATTTAAATAGTAAAGCCCAGAAAAGGGGAGAAATGTAATATTTGTATTAAATAAGAAATATTTGGAAAATTATTATTAATTGGTTTAAAATAACTAATAATGACTATGTGTTTTTATTAAGCAAACGTGTTGAAAAGAAACAATAAACAAGTCCTTAATATACAATTTTACTTATGGTTAGGAAGGCATATCTATGCAAAACAAGTCTAAATTTGATGCAATTAGTTGAAACTTCCTTCTATACTTTTAACCTCGTTACTTCCCTTTTATCTTTGCAAGTAGAAACAAAATACCCTTAAAAATCTTGAACACTGAAGAAACTATGTTTATGATCTCTATTTACTTGCCAAGTTCACAATATTTGAAAACGTTTGCTAGTAAGTTTAATTTTGTTAGTCGAATCTAACATGTGAATGTTATTGCTTTTTTGTCCTTCAGCTTTTTCACTGGTTCCATGTCATGTGCAATGCTATGATCAGACGAAAACTCAGAATCCACATAAAAAAGCGAAGAAAACAATGCTCATTCAAATGCGTTTCTTAAAGACTGTTAATAGACAACATTTTATTATGACCTAAGAGGTCTATTCTCTTAATAAACTGCATTTAAAAAATAAACAGATATAACATAAGAATAAACTTCATATTATTACAGAAATTTGTAACAGTATTTTGCAGAAGTATTTTGTTTTTAGCTTTTCCCTTCATTGTACGAAGTAAAGGAAGTATATTGTAATTTTCGAGTATCATATTTCAACTAAAATTTGACTGCTATCGAATGCAATTTAATGATGTTTTTGCGAGACATCTGTACGTAAGGACAGAATAAAGGTATCTTTTTCCAAAACGGACTATAAAATTGATTTAAAATTGATTCAGAACAGTTTGTTTTTCGTGATTTCTGTACCTACGTACGTACAGAATGTACGTATATCTCGCTCGTCAAAAACGAGTAGCCCCAGAACGTTGAAATGTCGTATATAGGACTGCTACAGCATGCAGTTTTGCACCTTCCTTTTTTGGTTGCAATCGGCCTCACCAAAAGTATGCATATACCCACTCTGTTGCTCGGCTCTGTGAGCTCAGTTTTTTCATTCTTATATATTGGTGAGTTGCGCATTTTGTGCTTTAGAAGTGATTAAATTATGTTGTTATTTTCCGGTTAAGGTTTTATGCCTTTAGTTCATCTGCATGTAATAGTTGCAGCATTACCAACAATTTAAATGTTGTTTATATATGCAGCTCAAACCTAATTTTTTTACCACAGCAACCATGCTTGTTTACATTTTAAGCTTAGCAGAATAGTGAATTATGTCAGTTTCTGCACCTTCAGTATCTTTTTGCCGAGTGGGACCAAAGGTCAACTTCCAGTTTTGTGCACCGAAAAATCTGCCTTCTTGCCCGCCTGCCGAATTGCTTGTTTTTGCGTAGAAACTCTAAAATTCTAAATGCAAAAATTGAATTGTTTTAACTGTATTTAGTGTTTTATACTTTTCTATATTTTTCAATTTTTAATGAAGATATTTTGAGGTTTTATGTACTTTGCCTTGTCGCAAAGAGAGAACTGAATTAATTAAAAGACAAATATATGTGTAATGAAATTCGGGGAAATAAATTGAAATGAAATGTAGGAAAAATGAGTATAATTTAATATTGCGTACAAGAAAGTCATGTGGCGTACACATCACTCTTGCTTCTCAAGTAACGCCTTGTAGACGTGTGGTTTTGTTTTCCATCACCCAATAATCGTGGCTTTCGAAATCCATTGTCTTTTTTAAACGACTGAAGAGAATAACGAAATTCTAATGTTTATTTTTTGTTTCATTGAAGATATCTCCCGAATTACAGGAATACGATATTTTTTATACATTGTGTTTTGTTGATTACTCTGCTAGAAAGGTAGATGAATATTCAGTACTGAACACATCTAAAAATTGAAAAGTGATATCATGGCTCATTTATCTGTCAAATATCCACGAATCTACCTTTCGATCTCTGAGATCTACAAATCACATATTCTTATTATAATATGAAATAATAATAATACATTTCTGATTCGCCGAATTTTATTCTAATTACTTTTTCAGATGCACTACATGCAACAGAGGTTTATGCTTGCTTACGAGCATGATAACATTTCTTTTAAACATTCAATAAAAATATGCCTTGCATTCCTCCAAAATTTGCTGAAAGATTTCCTCGTATACTTAGTTTTACTTTTGATTATATTTATTTATTCTTTAAACCTAAAATAAAATCAGTGGAATAATATTTTCTGTTAGAATGCAATATTCAGTACATGGTTAAGTTCATTTACCGTATAAGGTATTTCTCCCGACCTATTCGAATGCCTTCGTGGTGTAATGGTCAGCGCGCTCGACGCGTAACCGAGAGGTCCGTGGTTCGATGCCCGGCGAAGGCGTTGCTCATTTTTTATGTCTCCTGCTTCGAAATAACCTAATGTATCTGCACTGGCGCCCGAACTAAAAAGGCGGCGGATGATGATTCTTCACCACTAGGATTTGGCGATTGGGCCCCTACTGCCCAGTAGCCTTTTAAAAAGGGGAGTATATATGGTATTTCTACCTTCTTTTCGAATGCCGTCGTGGTGTAGTGGTTAGCACGCTCGACGCCTCCTACTAATCATACTTTTTGTTTCTCCTACTTTCAAAAAAAACCTAATGTCTCTACAACCGTACTTAGAAATAAGCTGGGTGAAACAATATAACTTTCTATATAACGTTTGCAACCTTTGTAAGCAAGGCATTTTATTTTTTTCTAACTAAAATATTTGGACCTTGGATGTCTTGGATTCATAGGATTTTTGCTCTTTGCTAAATTTACCTCCATATGATAAGTATAGCTGAAATTGTCATGCACATACTCGGTAAGGCGAACCTATCAACACAGATCTGCTGGAAGAACAGTGAAGCCAATGACCTCTATCTGAAAGTATAGGGGGGAAACCTGCCAAAGAAAAAGAAAGTGGGGAGGACGAAAGAACGTCGTCATGCACGTATGGAAGCACTCTCACTTATCTTCTGTTTTTTTCTTGTTTCTATGCAACTAAAACTAAAATGTATTAGTTGTGCAGTTGAGGTAATTTTGACAAACAAATAACTTTGTGAAAGGATAATTTGTATTTCAAGAATGAAAATATAGCTTATTTTGTTATTGTTAAACATGCGTGAGTGTGCCACTTTTACTTTGCCATGAGTGGAGTTGACAAATAACATTCATAAGGGAATATGACGAACCGACAAAGTTGAATTGATCAAGACTTAGGAATGCTTCTAAGTCTAGGATCCTGACAGAAATTATGAATTGAATGAAGTAAAATAATTTTCTGTAGAGCATTTGTGACCTTTAGAACAAAAAGGTTCTATCATTTTTCTGAAACGCGTGTTGTTGAATGTGTTTGTTTCATGAGGTTTTTGCCCTTTCCTAAATCCATTTCCATATGATACGTATAACTGAAATTATGAATTGGGTAAAGTAAAATAATGTTCTGCCTAACGTTTGTGACCCTTGTAGTCAAAGCATTTTATTATTTTCCTAATTAAAACGTATGGAGTTAAATGTATTGGATTCATAGGTTTTTTCCCCTTTTCCAACTCCATGTGATACGCATAAATGAAATTATGAGTAGTTTTTATATAGCTTTATTCTTAATTTTTTGCGATCATTTCTAGATGTACTGATAAAACAGAACTGTATCTTTAAATTTAACAATAACTTCATTAACTACTATTTATTTACTCGATCATATCTCATATTTAAATAATTGTTCATTAAATCGGGTACTTTTTTTAAATTTTTTCGAATCGATCACGAGTTGGATTATTTTTGTCAGTCACCTAGTCATTATTTACAAAATTAAATATTTTAATAATAGCATGTTATGATTCGAGGTATGATTTTTTTTAAATATGAAGAGTTTTACGAACTTAACTGTTGACAATATTCTAGTAAATTACATTTTTTGATTTGCAAGATGAGTAATTTTTATTCTAGTGACTTCTATTTAATCTTATGCAAATATGAATAAAAATATTATGTACTTCATCAAAGATTGAATTTTTGTTAATCTTTTTTAAGAGGAGTGTTTCGTTACAAAGATATCAAAAACTCATTTTGTAAATTAACAATTGAATATATTTTTTGTTACCAACATGGTATTGCTATTAACATTGAAATTCCATTTAATTAATAAGCATAGAACATTGTCTCATGGTTTTTCATTCTTTCTAAACTCTTAACTAGAATTATCCCAAACAAGTGAATTTTCGAAATAAAACTTTTATTAACAACCTTATCTCACAATTACACAAAGTGAAAACGTAAAGAGAAAAAATCCTCAAATAACATGAAACAGCACAAAAAGCTTTTCAACTGAAGTGCAGAATACAAATTTAGTTAAATTCAGTCGAAACTTTGGCTTCCTCTTATTAACTGCTCGCGAAGAAATCTTACCAAGTAAAACTCTGCCGATTGGTTAATTGCAAC
Source organism: Stegodyphus mimosarum (assembly GCA_000611955.2). Classification (NCBI taxonomy): domain Eukaryota; kingdom Metazoa; phylum Arthropoda; class Arachnida; order Araneae; family Eresidae; genus Stegodyphus; species Stegodyphus mimosarum. The sequence goes on along the minus strand of KK119728.1, from coordinate 124,937 downwards.
TGATGAAATTTGAAGTAAAGTAACTTCCAATCCGTTGCCAAACGCCGTTAGATAAACTTTGACACTAGACTCTTATTTGTAACTTTAAACTAATTTGCATTCTATTGGAACACAACGAAAGTTGCTATTATAGTAAAGCGAAAATAATAAGATAAACGATTAATAATAAAACTTGTTATAGTCGGAAGCGCTGTTAGAAGAGCTCCAGGATCATTTATCTGTCAATCCTCCTGAAATTCACTGGCGTTGATGACAGACACAGCTCAGATCTCTAAAAAACACCGCACATGAAATTACGGCTTTTGTGATGTCAAGAGAATATGTTGCTGACCAAGTTATTGCTCTTGCCTAGTCAAAGTGTAGTGAAAAATTTTAATATGTAGTGAAAATATTTATATATTTAGTAAAAATACTTAAATATTTTAATTTCTTATGTAATGAAAGTTGTGCTAATTTCTGTAGGTTATGAGAAATATTAATTATAATTATTCTGGCGTAAAAGTGACAACCAAAATTTTGAATATTAATTTTATCAGCGATGAACCGCGAGTAAGAATGAAGAAATCCAACTATCCGGTATAGGATTATAACATGTGATTAAGAGTACATCACGTTGTTTCCGCAATAACCCGAATGATAGGGATAAAATATGTGACCTACAGAGGATAGCAAAATAAAGTACTTACCCCAGACGTTGTGATAGTTGAAGAAGAAAATACAAGTTAATCATCTACAATTTACTCTATTTATTTTTCCGATCAAAAATTTTACTGCTGAACTCACACAAATAAAACAAGAAAATTAAATAATCAGATCATAACTATAGTCCTTCTATAAATACAGAACGTCCACTCGTTTAACGATGCACTTTAATATCACAATCCTCTCGCATCGCTTTCTATAAATCACGAAAAAAACCGTATCGAAAATATATGTAGAGCAGCAATAAACTTGTCTTGAAATTTCTTCTAATTTTGAAGCTTCTACCAGTGAATTAATTTTGAGCAGTGCACCACGTGGCGATAGACAATGGATGAGTCTTAAATTGCACAATGAGATCGTTCATGATTCTTGCTTAAAAAATATCATTCCATGCTGGATGAATTTTCAGAAACTGCATGTAGAATGAATATATTCAATAAAAAAAACTACAGTTGGCTTTCTATAAATCAGGAAACATATCATCGGACTTTTCAGGAAAGTTAAACGTGCATCAAGAAGCGAGGTGGTAGGTGAAGAGACAGTCGGTGAAAAGACAGTCGGTGAAGAGCCAGGCCGAAGCCCGACCTTCACCCTTGAACTCCCAGCAGCGAAGAGGCAGAAACCTGTCCAACAACTGCCAACAAGGGCTTAGACGAAACGATGACGATTCTTGAAGCGATAGTTTGATGATAGATGCCGGCTTACTAGCACACAAAGCACATCATCTCACACGTCTTAAGAGCTCGAAGAAAAACCCACACACAAATTTCTTATTTTTGTGGTGTTTGCCGGAAGCAAAAATGTTTATGTAAGGTTTTTATATAAATGAAGAATGAAAGATCGATATTAATTTTTGCTTTGTGTTATAAGATCATCCTTTCAAATTTATCAGAGGTGAGGTTTTTCATTCTCAATGTAAGTGCTTACTAATGAGGATGACAACAGTAAGTAATTTATTTCGTCTGTTCATTAGGAAGTGAACACCTAGCACTTATAAAAGCCTAATTACTTTGTAAATGAAATAAAGTTTATTTTAGCTAACAGATTATTTATTTATTTAACGTAAATTTTATTTTATTCTCCTTTTTATTTTTATTTTACGTTATTTTTTTCATCAATTCTTACCGGCACCTTTTATTTCTTCCATCGCCCTTTACCAGAATGAAAATAATATTCAGATTAAATCGCGCATTTGTAATTTAGACACAGTGCTGTGGCAAACATCCAAAAAACACAATTGTTTAGCCAAGAACCAGCCAAGCCGATTTGTGCAATGATGAATAAATTTTATATAGGTTGTAGCGCAGGGTTTGAGTTTCCATTCTCGGAAATGATTTTTTAGATTTACTGAGTTACATACTCAAGCTTCTAGAATCCGGGAAGTAGCAGTCAGTAACATTTATTAGTTTTAATTGTAATATAAAAATAATATAAATCTCTTAGTTTTTTTTATTTTTTGGCTATGTTACTGTACAGTTCTGTTTAATTTACGTAAACGATAATCCTTCAGGAAAAAGATAATCAAATAAGATAGTTAATTAAATTCATCGTTAACCCTTTCCCTATTTGAAATATAGTTAAGTATTTTTTCTCGTATTATTATCTGATACTAAGTTATTTAAAATTGTATAACCAAGGAGAGAAATGAGTTAAACATGATTTTATAACAACATATTTAACAGAATATAAATGAAAATACATGAAGAGAGAAAATTTAACGAATGTTTCTGTGCAAAAAGTATTTTAGAACTCCTGGGAAATTCATTATAATAAAATTTCGCTTTCCTAAAATGTTTCGTTAGTAAATAAGTGAAACATTTCAGTACATACGCTTCCAAAAATGATATTACATATTTATTCTGTTGTAGTAACGTGTATTGATAGATTATTCAATTACTACTTTAATTAATGTTACAAAATATTTTAAATAATAGTGTGTAAGCTGTTTATCTAAATTAAACTTCAACTTCTCCAATTACATTCTTTTGCAAAAAAACTGAACCACCAAGAAGGACTTTTGCGATCGTGACGAAATTTGGTATGCAAAATTATCTTGATCGAATATGCAAATGATGAAAGTTTCAAAACAAATGAACAGGAATTGCGATCATAGCGCGCATTTCTAGTGCGCAATTCGCAAAGTATAAAACCACTAATAGAGGCGGAATTTTTTTTTCTTGCTGGTCATACTGAGCAATAGGCCGCCACCTGCAGCATACAGACACTGCTGTGCAAAGACGTTGGCAACAATGCTTGCTACAAGGAAATTGCCAATGAAATGAAGGCTCTGGAAGGCCAAGGAGCACAAATGCGAGGCAAGATAGGATGATCGTTCGCCAGGCCCGAACGTCCCCAACGGCATTATTGTCGACTATTCAACGCATTACAACCACGTCTATACCTCCCGTGGTACCGTCTACCATCTCACGGCGCTTGTCGGATACGGGGTTACGCTCACAGAGGCCTTTAAGGTGTTTGCCTTTGACCCCACAACATAGACAGAGTCGTCTGGAGTGAAGTCGCAGCCGATCGGCATGACTGGCATCGTACGGTGTTCAGCGATGAATCCCGCTTCACTCTTGAAGCAGATGACCACCGTGTTCGTGTCTGGCGAAAACGGGGCCAGCGGTCCCAATCAGCCTTTGTTTTACAAAGAAATACAGCCGTAACCCCTGGTGTGATGGTGTGGGGTGCTATTTCTTATGACAGCAGGCCATCTTTTGTCATCCTCCGTACATCTCTAACAGCTCAACGATATGTTGATACCATCCTACGGCCAGTTGCATTACCCTTCATAACACGTCATCCTGGGGCCATTTTGCAACAAGATAATGCTAGGCCACATACCGCTCACATATCTCCGTGCGATCCTCGGCCAGCAAGGTCATCAAACCTTTCACCAATCGAGTATGTCTGGTACATAATAGGCCGCCAGATTCGGGCACCGCAAAATATCGCAGATCTGGAACGACAACTGATGAATGCCTGGCGGAATGTGTCGCAGGATGACATTAGGAACCTCTACCACTCCTTGCCTGGACGAATTCAAGCATACATTTCCGCCAGGGGCGGTTCGACCAACTACTCATTTGAATACTTAATGGGTGATTGTGAGGCCTTGAACAGTTACGATGACCTTGATTTTTTAATCATTTTATTATCAGTGTATGAGCTATACATATATTCAATTTCATCAAAAACAACCACTTCCTTCATGGTGCTTCGCTTTTTTGCAAAAGAGTGTATTTCATGGTTCTATTATATTGCGATCGTCAGGTACACCAGCGTATAATGCCAAATGAAGCGCAGTAACAAAAGTTTAAACGCTAGCAAAGGTTAACTGCACGTAATGGCTTGTTAAGCCGTCAGCGTCGTAACAACTATATACAAACTGTATTATGGAAAGAGTTAGTCAGAGACCTCCTGCTGTTTAAAATTGATACCTGCCATGTGCAAAGTGATTTATGAGATTAAAACCAAGCATCATGTTTTAGAGAATTAGACTTTTATGACTGCACGAATTTCAAGGCAGGTAATCGGTTATTGCCTACAAGCAAAATATCCTTTAATTTGTAGTGACTACGAGCCAGTTTCTCTTAAAATGTCCTCCACGAAAGTTATATCTTTCCTTAGGAAAAGTGACCGAGTAGAAAACCGTTGAATAACGCTAATGGGTTCTGCTTTAGGTTTAAACCCAGGCTGCAAGTTCGGGTTTCGTGGCTTCCCCACATGAATCCACCCCACCAAACCATTTTTCCTCAGCAATTCCTCCATTGAGGCATTCCTCCTTTTAGTCCAATAGCCCTTATGCCTTTCCCGTACTCAAAAAACCATTACACATTAGTTTGTAAACTCTTGCTTTGGTTGCAATTAACAGAAAAAGTACAAATAAAGTTATAAAGCCTGGGCATCTGTAAGCTGTAATTCACCTTGATTACGATGATCTTTAGAAGTAAATTAGTTAAATATCACGTGGTAAACATACATTTCAGAATATTTAAATTCAGATCTTCAATATAGTAATGAATAAGTCATAAAATGAAAGAAATATTAAAGATATCATCTGAATTTACACATTATTGTTTCTAATATTAGATTGTGAATTTGAAATATTTGCATTACGTACAATAAACGATGTACTTATAACATGTGAATAACTAAAATGCATATAATCAATTGATTGCGATTAATTTTCTTTGCGTTGGAGAGCTTACTGAGGACAACATTGAAGAAATTTCTTCGTGCACTTTTTTCTTCTTTCCTTTAATTATTTTTTTGGCCGGTTTCCATTTGGCAGCAATGGCGTATTCAATTTCGCTTTTGGGAAGAGTTAATAGAGCCAGGTACGTGCTTTGAAGTTATTTACGTTTCATCTTAGTTGGTATTTCTATCTTCCACCACTAGAATGCGTGGTTTCTTTTCAAATGAAATTATACGTGATCATAAAAAATGTATCAAAGCATAAAACGGATAGATGCCTGCGTTTGCATTTATTTTATTACCATTTCTGCTAGAAGAGCAGATTAATCTTTGTGTGTGTATAAACTCATCTGAGTTCAGTTGGCAGTCATATCGCCCATGATATTTTTATTAATTAAGATAACAATTACCTTTTCCTTCTAACCATAATTTCTAAAGAAGGTAATTATTAGAAAATGAAGAAAACGTCCTAAATATTATTTCATTTGCCGGAATAATTTGCTAGCATGTTTTGCTGTATTGCAGTGACACACGAAGTCTTTCTGCACAAATGTTTCTTCACAGCCTCAAAATATACTTTTCCGGTTTAGATACAATTTAACTTTCTCTCATGAGGTGTCTCTTTTGAATTGTGTTTCCTGCTTAATAAACTCCCGCTCATCTTTTGTAATGATTTTTTAAGTAGGTAAAGTTATTACGTTGCTGGAACTTTTATTTGCAGAAGGTACAAGCTAGTAACATGGAGAAATTTTAGTGTGTTTTCTGTATACCGTTTAGGTTAATTTTAGATTTAAACATCATAGTTTAATTGGAATTCATTGCTTTCGAGTTAAACTATAAATACCGGTTAGCTTACAAAACTTCTTTGTGTTTACAAAGCGCAAGAAGTGCCTTCTGTTAAATTTCCGAGTTCCTTATAAAGGGGTCTTTAATGCTCTTTTTACATTCTCTGCCTTCTCACTGGAGATGGCGATAATTCGCTTAGATCCACCTAGGGTCACATTCTAATATATGCGCTCCAAGAAGGTGAGTATCTACAATTAGATAAAAAGTAAAATACAAGAATAACATCAAATTAATTGCATGATATTGATTTTAAATATAATTAAATGTTGTCGCTTATTGATAGATCAACGTTCACAGCATTAAACACAGCGTTCTTAGCATTGTAGTTAACAATAGCAAATAAAATACATAAAACAAGATCGTTTGAATATGGGGTTTGCAATAATATTTCTCCCAAATAAATTACAGTATCCGCTAACTGATGCATAGAAGGGGTTACATTTGACGTATTTGAGTCGTATATGCCTAAAAAACGATTTTATTTTGCTATTGTGTTTCTACATCCTAGAGACTAAAAAGGCTACAATAAAACTTTTAAAACAATGTGTTACAAAAAGTATCTGAAAAGATTATGTTGCTGTCTAGCATCTCGAAACGTTTAGTAAAGTTCCTGAAGGGTTTGAAATATTAATTAAAATACAATAATTCTAACATTTAAAACTCTGTGATCCAGTATCTGTCAGCAAATTCCATTTTAACAGTAAGGCTGTTCCAACGTAGACATTTACAGGAATCTATTGGCTTAGGAATTAATCTTTCCGAAATTTATGAATGAACTGTTCCTAACAGCAATTCAAGGCAGTAGAAATGTTACTTTCTGTGAAGGTTTTGTTGTTTATTTATTTAAAAATGTTTAATTATTCAAAACGTAGCTGAAAATGTTTACACACTATCATCTGGGGATGGCGTTGCAACGATGTCTCTCCCAAATAAAAGGCAATATCCGCTAACTGAAAACAATAAATGCATGGCAGAGTTACTTTTAAGCTGTTTAATAACTAAGACATATGTGTCTGATAAGAAAACGCTATAACTTCCTATACTAAATTTAGTAAGTTATTAATGGAATTTTGAGGTATAATAGAATATATGACGTAGAAATTGTATACAGTTACATAAGAATGAATGCACTCAATTATTTAAAATTTCTTTTTGACAATTTCGATTTTAAATCCGCGATTGTTAATAACCTCATGAAATTATATTTTAACACATGTAACGAAAATTGTTATGATAGCCAAAAAAATTACTTCTCACTTTTTACAGCATTCCGTTAAAGCAGTGCAACTTAAAAAGTACTTCATATCTTATATCACATATTTTTCCAGTAATACATTTATATTCGAAGAAGAAGGAGCAGATCGCATTCGGAGAATTCGGAGGAGAAATCTATGTAGTAGAGAAAGATAATAAAGTAAAATTTAAAGACCGTTTCTGAAGGAATATAATATATATTAGGATTAAATGATAGAGGTTATCAAATATTTTAATTTCAACTAATACAATTTTGACCGTAATATAAAAAAAACATTATTTCTATTCCAGCATGTACAAATAATGTTTAGTTAGATTATGCTCATTTTAAAGATTTCTTTTATTTATAATTTCCATTTTTCTTCAGTTGTAAGCTTTCTTAATATTTCTTCTAGTTGTAACGCACAGACCTTTTAAAGAAGCTTTCTTATTAATTCAACATTATTAAAAATTTCATGATCGCAAACACTTTTGACTTTTTTCTTTACAACTATATTATACATTTTCATTTAATCCATCTTTGAAACTTGAAAATAAAACAAAAATTCATTTTTTTTAAATTAGAACGATTTTTACGGTCTTGGATGCTATTAAGCTCTCATCATAAATCAAGGGAAAAAATGTAAAAAAATTAGAATGCTTCACAAACTCATCGATCCATAATTTAAATTTCTTTGAGATATGCCTACCCGTTTGCCTTAGCGATGCCAAAAGAGAAAGACAAACTTCGAGTAATCGAGAATCTTAATGAACGCACTCACTTAACCGAAGCAAAAATAATGAAACCGCCAGTACCCAAAAATGCAAAAAAGGGGAGAGGAAGTAAAATAAAATTTTAAAAAAAATTAAATATATGAGAAAGAAGTAATTTTCGACACAAATCTGTTCCTTTAGGACATTTATTTCTTGGTTTGTGTTATTTAGAAAGAATTTACTTTTGCGTCGGATGAAAGTAACGTTTATTTTATCCAGAAAACTCAAATGATGCAATTAATAATCTGTTCGTTTTTCAGGCTTAGGTTTGATGAGCTAACGATTTCCATTTTAGAAGTTTTGGTTTGAAAGTAATATTTTAAAATGAAAGTTATATATGATCAAATAAACTGACGATTAAAATATATTAATGCAGTAATGAGTTAGTGTATATATCGTAACTAACATATAACAGTTAACACAAAGCATGCCTCCTAACTTTCATTGACAGGAAAGAACAAGGAGTGATAGAAAAGATATTCAGTACATGAATTATGACTACATTAAACGTTCAGAACCTAGCAGAACTCGAGCAGCAAATTGCGTCTAAAAATGAGAAACATATCAAACATCATTTCTCCGAAAAGGATGACAAAACGCAAATCAATATCCAAATTTTCCAATTATTTCTCTTACGCTATTCACACGCCTAAGGTAATATTAACTTGAGATTATTATAAAGTGATGATAAACATTTACCTAAAGTAATGAAATACTTTGGATAAATATTTACCGCGCCATAGGTTAACGTTCGTTCTAAAGTGTGTCGAGCATATATTTGTGTTTCACTATACAAAATCATTGGCATTTTAACACGTAATGCGTAATAATTCTTAAAAGAACAAATTGTAGAATAAATTGAGCAAATAAATTGAGATGGACTAATTAGCAACAGAAATTGTTTCATTCCACTACATTTTATAACTAATAATTATCATTTGATACCATACAAATTCAGGTGCGCAGAAATTAATGGTCAATGTTAGATGGTTTAACTCTGTCTCTTTCTTAATCTTGAGATTGATATTTTACCTCTTTTCTGCATCAAGCTAATATTTTCTAAACTTTTCACACATCCCTATTTGCGCTTTAGATATCTGAGAATCTCATATAAGGATACAAGTGATAAAATTAATAAGGATATGTGAGAAGTATCCAATACTAAAAATAAGAAAAAAAAATTCTTTATCGGATTTTGAAACAACTATCGTCGAGTATTGCATTCTCAGGGCATATTCACTCTTTTGCATTTTGAGTGAAATTTGAGTGATTAAAAAATTGAGTCATTAAAGTTATTGTTTTGATTCAATTTAAATATGCTTAAAACTCACACGCAAACTAAACGATTAAAAATGCAGTGACATAGGACCGTTCAGTAGCTAGCAACTGCACATTGAACGTTCAAATATGTAACTGGTGAACTCTCCTTGTACATGATGCGTGCTTGTAAACTTTGAGATAAGAATGATAAAGATTCCTAATTTTATTCGGCGACACATTACATGAGGCATTGCTCAACTGGCGCTCTGGATTTGAGACATTTTGGGGTGCCCGAATCAGGCGGCCTGCCATATTTCATAAATATTCAATTGGAGGAAGGTCTGGTAACCTTGCTGGCAAAGGAAAAGTATCAACTGCTTCTAGACAGTTCAGAGACATGCGCGCTATATGGGGTCTAGTACTGTGCTGTTGGAAAATGACTTCAAGATGGTGTACCATGAAGGGTAACACAAGCAACCGCAAGATGTCATTAACACATTATTGAGTTGTTAAACTTATATGACTAGGGTCGACCTACTGCCGTAAGAGACATCATTTTGCGACTATTTGCGTTACACTTCATGGCACGTCATCCAGGAGCCATTTTCCAACAGGATAATGCTAGATCCTATACGATTCGAATGTTTTTAAACTGTCTCCAAGTTTTTGTTACTCTAACGTGGCCAACAAGATCGTCAGACCTTTCACCAATCGATTATTTATGAGGACTGGTGGGCCGTCAGATATGGAACCCCAAAAGCCACTGATGGCTCCACGGTGTTTAATTTTTAATCATTATATTACCCGTAAACGCGTTTTATGCATACTAAATTTCAACAACTACAGTCGCTGTTTTCGTAGTGCTCCTTTTTTTAATATACCAGCTGAGCCAAACGTTCGTTTAAACTTTAAAAATTTATAAAAAAGGAAAAGATTATGATAGAGAAGTCTGGTCATCAAGAAAGGGCTCACATGGAAGTCAGATTTTTTAGCAGCAAAAGAAATTTAGTTCAGATATCACCGGCTGAGGGCACTGACGATCTGAAACGCAATGAACAGGACAACAGTATGCTCCATTCGTTTATTTTTGCAATAGCAATTGTTTAACATGACACCCAGAAGAGTCTACGACACAACAAAGGCGACTCACAATGCCCATTTACAGCCGAATGCAACATGTCGAAATGAATTACAGAAACCTCACGGCAGATGGAATCTTTGAGTTTGGCCAGTGTTGAAGGGCATGAACGGTACACAAGTAATTTCAAATATCCTCACAACCAGAAGTCGACCAGAGTGAGATCGGATGATCGTGGAGGCCGTGCCATTTTGCATCGTCGACTGATCACTCTGTCATCTTACCAAGGTACTCAATAGGAACGTTTTACTCGATCGGCAAAGTGTAGCGATGTGCCATCCTACGTAAACGCACCTCTTTGATTTAATGCGGGCACGACTTTGTCACGCAAAAGAGTGCAATAATGCTCAGCGGTTACTGTGCACGCTTTCCAGCCCGATATGGGACACGGTTCTTCGAAGAAAAATTGTCAGACAGTGAAAGACGACGTGAAAACACACTAGACTGACATCTAGGCTGCTGCAGTAACTTCATCGCGTATTCACGAGGATTCGACTTCGCCGTATAAGACTGTTCTGGGGGTTAACATCCCCGTGTAGCGTGAAGTGAGCCTCATCTGTCCAGAAAGCGTTGAACAATCACTGATGGTCGCTTTCAGTACCCTCTACCGGAGACATTTTTAATTATTTTTATTTTGTTTCTAAAAACATCTGACTTCCTTGTGAGCCCTTTTTGCAAACCGCGCTTCTTTATCATAATTTTTTCCTTCTTTATGAAATTTTAAGTTTTAACGAACTTTTGACTAACCCTGTGTTTAAACGTATAAAAAACACGATCCGTTTTCACACACGTAAAATTAACATGCCTGACTGAACAATTTCATGCTATATAAATGAAAATTATCTCAGTCAAAACTTAATTTTTATGTTTACTTTTAATATACGAGGGCATTTCGAAAAGTAAAGGTACAATGGCTCGTATTCCTTAGAAAAACATTTATTTAGAAAACGTCAGCTACATCTTATTAACTGGATTATTAATTATTTTTCGACATAATCACCCCCGTTATCCAAACATTTGTTAAGTCGGTGCAGAAGCTTTTGTATCCCACAGTCATAGAAGGTTGCCGCCTGCTGTCATAGAAGATTGCCGCCTTCCGTTAATATTTTCGAAACCCAGCGCGCACACAATTTCCTGTACCCTAACTTGACAATCACAACTTCATAAAGAGTTGACATTGACACTTCCGGTATGATCTGATGCAATTCTTTCAATTTGAGACGTCTGTTCGCACGAATTGCTTCCTCTGTTCTCTGAAGAAGGGCATCAGAGATCACAGACGGCCGACCTGTTCTTTGTTCGTCATGAACATCGGTCCTACCTTCAGAGAAATGACGACACCATTTCATTACATATTGTCGTTTCATAATGTTCGCATAAACAGAAACAATTTCTCTGTGAATATCCACTGGTCGCTGACCTTTTGCATGAAGAAAACATATGACGGAGCGCATTTCGCATTTGGCGGGATTCTGAACCGGCGCAGCCATTTTAAACACGACCTACTCCATCCAGAATCAACGTTAAAATGCCGAACGACCGCAAGGAGAAAGCTAACGGTTCAAGGTTAACACCTGTGTTGCCAACTTGCTCACCAAAACTTTTCTTTTCCTCTGGCGTACGGTGTATCTTTACTTTTCGAAATGCCCTCGTATGTTGTTGTTGTTTGTAATACCCTTGGGGCAGGAAAGCCTACACCTAGAGCAAGAGACCTTGGCGCACGAGTAAACCCCTGACGTCGTCCTGCTCAGCTTCTTTTTAATGTAGTTCACAGGGAAACTTTAAATTGTATATTCAAAATCTGTATTTCCTCAAAACGCTAGCTTTCGAAAATCAAAATCAAAGCAGCATGTACCTTTTATACACAATCAGAAAACTCAGCCAGTTAAGCGGTTTGTATATATGTCATAATACGATATCTTGCTGCTATGTAACTGATAAATTTTGAATACCTTAATTATGACAAATGCGCCTCAACAAGGAGAAAATGAACGTTGCGGAGTAATTAGAAGGTACTTTCCTTTTAATGAATATAGTTGCCTGCCATAAAATTAGAATTATATTTGATAGTAGAGTCTGTAGTAAAGACCAGATGCCGTATACAAGTACATTAATGTTTCATTTATTTTCTGACTTTCTAGATATTAAGGAAAGGGCAATATGCTATGAGCACGCCCCCTCTCAATGCACAGAGAGACTGGAGATATTTACGTCCCTTGATGAGGTGAAACTGAACAAAGATTATCTCACAAATGCTGATCACCGCAGTAACTTTGCATCAATCTCCGGAAGTACCGTGTCGACGCACAGTGAGAGAGATAGGTTGCATAATGCGCTATTTAATAAAGCCTCTATGGTTATTACTAAAGAACATCACCAAAAGCACATTTTAAAGTAGTATATGCAAGCATCATATAAATGAATTACCATTAAATGCAGTTTGCAGAATAAACCAACATTTTTCTCACTTCAGATGTAATTAATGAACTTTTTTCATAAAAACCTCTTAGTGCATCCGAATTCTGACTTGCTGTCGTCGTAGTTGTTATAGCAGTTCCCACCATATATTGATCTATCATCTTCTACGCAAACTGAAAGAGACATGAGTAATCGCATTTAAATTTATGATAAAGTAATGTTGAATATGATATATTGGAACATTAACTAGTGATTACGATTTGGGTACGCTTTCATTTCATTCGAATGATATTAAAACTCAAAGGTATTATGAAATAATATTGGTATTTTAGTCATTAGAAAATTATTGTCAGATTTGTGGCTAAACATATTATTGCAAATTCTACACTTACAGAAAAAAAAACACCGAATAACGTTTTAGTGATCAATCTTTATTATAAAAGAACTTATCATTAATTTTAAGATAAAAGTCCAGTGCAGTCACTCACAAAGGTATTATAAGGTATTTTCTCCCTCATTCGTGGTAAACAGTAGCACAAGCGAAGCGTATTCGCCAGGTAAAGTGTTCAAGTCCCGGCGAGACCAATGCTCATTTTTCATGTCTCTTGCTCCAAAATAACCTAATGAATTTACAGGTGGCACACAAATTAAAAAGTTGGCGGACGATGATTTGTCACTACCAAGACTTGGCGACTGCGTCCCCTAACCCAGTCGCCTTTCAAAAGAGACAGTATATAAGGTATTTTCTCACTCCTTTACTCGTGCCTTCGTTTGGAATTAGAAGCATACTCGGTGCGTATTCGAGATGTCGAGGTTCGAGTCCCGGCGAGGGCATTGCACACATTTTTCACATCTCCTGCTCCAATATAACCTAATGATTGTAAAGGGGCGCCTGAACTAAAAGTTGATGGATGATAATTCGTCACCACCAGGATTTGTTGATTGGGTCCCCTCATCCCCAGTCGCCGTTTAAAAGGGGGAGTATATAAAGTATTTCTCCCTCCTTCCAGCTTGCCTTCGCGGCGAAAAGGTAGCGCGTATTCGAGAAGTCCAAGTTCGAGTCCTGGAGAGGACACTGCAGATTTTTTCACACCTCCTGCTTTAATATAGCCTAATGACTCTACAGTATGAAGTAAGATTGTCACTATAGAATATTTTTTCTCTGGTCCAAATACAAAGAGACCGAAAATGAAGAGTAAAATAGTTAGAATACAAAACAAAAAAACATATATTTAGTTTTAACTTCAACAAGTCTTATGATTAAAACTAGCTCCTTTTTTACAGACTCTGAAGTGTACACAAACTCTATTCTTTAATTCTTCTATAACTGGAAGCTAAAAATTAATTTTGAACAAGGATTATCACACATCTGCTTATGGTAAATTTATTCTTGTAGAAAATTCTCCTTTAATCTTGTTTGGTTTATCTTTTATAATAGATAATTGTTTAATTTTATGCACTTGATATCTTCCTAAATAAAATATTTGATTGAATAATTTATAATCAGATTTCGTTCTGTCTATATCTTTCTAATAATACCTTTCACAAAACATTTTCTTTTTTATATTATTATTTTTTAAAGCACAATTTATTTGCAATTCTTCAGATTATTTATTTCCATTTTGCATCTGCGAAAAGTGGCTGGAAGACAAATCTAATAATTATTTCGCAAGCCAATCTTTCCCCGAAAATCAAGAGTTCTCTAACACTTTTAAATGGGAATCACAATTATTTGATTCTTGATTATATGTCTGAACTCACAAAATAATTATCAAGATCGTGCGAAGCAGCACTAACAAACTAAGTCAATTATTTTTACAAAATCCGTAAGTATTTGCAGAACACAGGATACATCCCAAGATATATTCTGAAGATCTTATTGAATTCAGAGATAGTAGAAATTACAATATAAAAATTTTTAGATGCCTCAGAAATTGGTCAATACTGACAGAGAAAGTAAAAAAAACATTATTTCGTGCACATAGCGCTTGAGATTGTGGTTGTCCTATTTTCAGCTGCGCGCGCCGGTGCTGTCAGCTAACGTTAATTTTTTTAGCAACGTGGAATCATGTCTTGTAGGAACTAACACCGAGGTACTTCCACAACACTTAAAAGACGACGAAACAGAATTAAAATGAATGTTATTCAGATTTGTTTTATCTTAAACTGCTCTACATTAAGCAGTTTAGAACGTATTGCAAAGGTACTTAACATGTTATCTGAGCTTTAAATTTTAATTTATAATTTATTATTGAATTTGTTTTTTTTTAGCAACTAATCTGCAAGCTACATTATCGAATATTAGATTCTAAAATACACTCTATAACAAAAAAAAATCGACATGCCAAGAAGGAATCACCCGATTGCTTTGAAATTTCGTATGCATAAATGATTTGACAAAATATGCAAATGATTAAAATTTGGTGTCCAATGAATGAGTAGTGCAATCTCTAGCGCATCGGAACTGCGCATCCAGCAGATGTATATAAGGAACTGTTCTTGAACAAATTATTAGATCAGTTTTAGCTTATGGTTCATCTGCTTGGACTCTACTACAAAAAATGATGTCCTGAAATTACAGAAAATTCAAAATCGCATTATTACTAATGCACATTACTGTGTTAGAAATGCCACACTTCATGAAGATCTCAGACTTGACGCCGTTCAAAATTACCTTAACAAGACAAACACAAAATTCTTCGATAAACCACTTATGTCAATATTTAAATTAATTTAATCTTTTCAACTATAAAATACTTGAAGAGGACTATGATCTAAGGCCATTTTCCGCACACCACATGAAGACTGATCTTCGTATCACCTAGCTATTTTTCCCATTTTCCTTCCATATAGATTTTGCTTTTGTTTTGTCTTTCATTGTACTTGTTTTGCATTGTATTCTTTTACACTATGAAGAGATTTTCTTTCTTTCAACCACTGCCAGTTAATTTTACTACACTTATTGACTTTCTTTTTCATACATCCAGCCCTTCCTTACCTTCGATGTGAGATCATTTTATGACCTTCCTGCCGCCCTTTGCTTCCGCTCACTAGTACTCCGTTCCAGGTCCTACTTATGATGACTGCATTCATGTTATGTGCCTTTATGACAATATATTAGTCACTAATCCGGACACGTCGCGCTCTGTTCGATATTCCCGGAATATTAGGGTTAAATAAAAGTTTATCTCGGTAGTTGATGTCTAATTTGAAAAAACGTAATTGACTACTAAGCTGTAATGTAGTTCTACTCTTTTGGCTTTCCAGAAATCGCTAGAACTCTCTCGTGCGGTCGTGCGGCTGATTTAAAAACTTGTGGGGTTTTACTTATTTAATTCAGTTTTCAATCCTAGAAATCCTACAAACACTAATAAGCGAATAATCGCTTAAATGTGTGAACAAATACGTAAGACTCAAGAAGCTTTAACTACCCTTTATTTCTCAAAATAAATACAATCAGTTCGTTACTCGGAACGTACAACAAGGCCCCCATTTGGGCTTGAACTTAAATAATTATGAAATTAAACTAAACTAAACTTAACTAAACCTAACTAAAAGATACAGCCGAAGCTATCAAGATTCTAGGAAGTTGGCCCCTAAATCTTAATTAAGTCGGCGACGCCAAACAAGTGCCGAAATTATGGCCGAGCGTAGCAGGAGACGTAGCGAAAAGACAAACGCGCGCTAGTCAGAAACTCAGACTCTAACGAAGTCGGTGAAACATCGACTTAAATACTACTCTTTACTCATTTGCATTAACTGCGTTTCTGAATTTAGATTCTGGCAGGAAATTGTAAGCTGAAACTAGAATGATAGGAAAGATGCATAAACTTAAAATAACTATTAATAAAATTAGGATAAATCTTACAAACTATAAAAGCCAGAGAGAACCATCTCAGCTTAGTTACTGATTTAGTGAGCTGTTGATGTTGATTGTAGCGAATTCGCGATGAGATCGGATTAGCTTTCTGTGCACTTTGGATTACGTTCTATTTAACGTTTTAGTATTTTAAAATATAACTGCTGCGCGATATTGTGTGATATTGTGATATTGTACGAAAATCTTTAAGGAGAAACCCAGCGTTTTGTTATATTTTTTGTGATAAGAATAAATTTTATTGCCTTTTTATTGGACTTGTGCATTTAATATATAACGAACTCGTACGCACGTAGCAATATTATTGTTTCTTTACTTTTATCTTCTTTGTTACAAAATAACTGTCATCAAAATATTATTTGCAATAACATAATTTATTCCAAAAGTGTCAAACAGTAATTCACATAATAATTCGGACACTGAAAAGTTTATGGGGGGTGTTTCTTATCCTTTTTTTTGTTTTGTTTTAAATAAAAAGTTCATTGCAAAACTTATTATCTGCATTTGGAAATTATTATTTGCTTAATAAAATATATTAAGAGTTTCATATCTAAAGTAAACAATGCAAGAAGCTGCGAATTTAACGGAAAATTTTATTTTCAAAATTTAACTATTCACGATTCAAAAGATGATAAAATTGTTACAACTTCACAAATGCGAACTCTCAACTATCTTTGAAGTATTCAAAAATCGAAATTGCGTGGAACTGTTCAAAATGTACTGAAGTCTGGACAATATTCCAAGCTAACAAAAAGAATCAGGAATTTATCATATGAAAAATCAAATACAACTAAAAAATTAGTGCTATAAAATTTGCAGCGGCTTTAAAAGAAAGGCTTGAAATAAAACTTACCCCTAAAATAGTTAGAAAGTCATTAGGGTACATATGCGCAATGGATGTCTATCAAGGAGTCCCTTCTTCCACAAGAAAGCAAAGAAAATACCCCAGCATTAGCAAAATCCATGATAAGCAAAGATTTATCATATCGAAATAACGTTTTTTTGCAGACGAATGAAAATTTTGTACTATATCTGAGTCCAATAAATGAACTGATGTGAGGCGAAAGCCAAATGCAGAATCATATCCGAAAACTGTATCGCCTATCGTTATTCATAAAGATGAAAGTTTTAAGATTTGGATATACACTCACGTTTGTGAAAATTGCAACACCAAGAAGGAATCGTCATAATTGAATGCAATTTAATACACAGTTGAGTGGTAGTGGTACAAATAAATGATTAAATGTTCAAAGCAAACAAACAAGAACAAGAGATCAGAATCAGTATTTTGTGTGGCCACCACGCGCCGCAATAAGTGCTGCTACACGACGTGGCATGGAGTCAAACAAAGTTTGAATGTCTGACTGAGGAAGAGCATTCCATATCGTTTGTACGCGTACCCAAAGTTCGTCTGCAGACGCAACAGGACGAGGATCACGAGCAAGACGCCGACCAATGACATCCCACACATGTTCAATTGGCGACATATCCGGGGAACACGCAGGCCAAGGAAGAAGCTGTACCTGCTGCGCTGCAAAGAAGGATTTAACAATCCGAGCAGTATGAGGGCGGGCATTGTCCTGTTGAAATACAGCGCCTGGCAAGCTTTGAAGGAAGGGAACAGCTTCGGGCTGTAGAACTTCACGGATATACCGGTTGCTGTTCAGATTGCCCACAATTCGTAGCAATTGAGATCGTCTATGATATGCTATGGCGCCCCAGACCATAACTCCGGGTGTTCGTCCACTGTGGCGTTCGATAATGCACTCCGGAAGGTGGCGTTCACCGGCATAGCGTCTGACACGAATGCGGCCATCATGGTACCACAAATTAAAGCGGGATTCGTCAGAAAACACGACATGCTGCCAATCAGCACGCCAGTCTCTATGCTGATTGGCCCATTGTAGCCGCAGGCGGCGATGGTCGTGCGTTAGGGGGATCCTGTATAAAGGAGTCCGTGCGCGCAGTCCACACTGCAGCAGACGTCTACGAATTGATGAAGCACACAATGAAACACCTGTAGCTATTGACCACAGTGCTGCCAATTGTCTAGAGGAAGCTGTACGGTCCGTCCGCGCCATGCGGACCAGGTGTCTATCATCGCGAGCTGACGTCACATTTCGGGGTCCACTCCCGGATTTCCGAGTTGTCCGACACTCGTCCGTCCACTGCTTCCAAACGCGCATCACTGTGCTGCTGTTACGCTGCACACGAGAGGCTACTGCACGATACGACAATCCAGCTTCACGAAGGCCGATGATTCTCCCTCGTTCAAACTCTGTAAGTTGTTCAAATCTCGCTCTCTTTCGTCGACGAGGCATAAGTACAGATTGAGTTAACGTTTACCACTAGCAGATAACCACCGATAACCATACACGCCTCGCTACAGCCGTCTATTTATTCGGATCCATCAGCCGTTCAGAGGGCGCTGCTCAGCATACGCATGCGCTACGGATTTGCAATTCTAATCATTTGCATATCAAGCGCTACTTTGCATTTCCTGAAAACTTCAGCTCACTCGCGTAAGCCCTTCATGGTGTTGTAATTTTCACAAACGTGAGTGTATTTCTCTACTCTGGGATGGAAAATTTACTTTTCATAGAAAATAATATGGATCGGTATAGATATATAAATAATCTTAATGAAAACCTGAAAGCATTTACAAAAACTCTTGGAATACAAAATTCACTCAAGTTCTATCAGGATAACGGTTTTAAACATACATTACTATTCAAAAGAAAATGTGCTACTAAAAGTATTGGAGATGAGGACAAACCGTTAATATTCTCGGAGTGTCTGCGTCGAGACGAACTTGCATACTTCTTTCGCGAATGCTTAGACAAGGACTGGAAAACAGTAAAAGGAAAATTCCATACATACGTTTCCACAGCAGAGGCAGTGACATTTAATGACTTTGTATCTGTGAAATACGAAAAATTTAATAACATTGATTTATATTTCAGAACCAAATTACGGTATGGATCCAAATTGAAATTAAGTGGTTCCATCATAGTCGAAGTCCTCAATCAGAGTCTTCCAGTTACAGCCGAAATCATCGCGGGAAAAACATCGCGGACGAAAACGTCGCATAGAAAACAACGCAAGGCGAAAACGTCGTGGTACAAAACATCGTGGGAGAAACTAAAGCATAGAGAAAACATCGCAGTTCTAAAACATCGTGGTACAAAATATCGTAGTCGAAAATAATGTGGTTCAAAAACTTCTCAGTTTAACATCGTTGTAGAAAATATCGTGGTAAAAATAAAAGTGCTGAGAAATCATCTCATGACGGTAACATCGCACAGATGCAGTTTTCAGGTTTCAAAACCTGCAAATGCATATTCGCATAATGATTTGGGATCGCAGGAAGGATAGAGGGCTATTTTTACTTCTACATTTCATATTTTTTAACGAACGTAATAAATTTTTGTTAAAAAAGTAAGAAGCAAACTTAAGTATTTAAAAACTGTAACTGGGTAGAAAATTAATGCAACTTATAGCACTTAATAGAATTTTAAATTTGCATTCTTTATCAACAAAAGTCATTAATAAATTAGTCTTCTTTATAAGATTACTGACGTTTTTTCAATAGGTTTAACTGATAATTTTTCATGAAAAATGCAGTCTAAAATGTTTAGAAAAAGGAAGAAAACTTATCAAATTACTTCCTTTCACGTTTGTTAATCTGATATTGTTTTAGTGAAAATTATATCTTGTTTTGTTTCCGTTTATTCTAAAAGTGTCGTTAACATTTTCATCTATAGTGTGTAATAAATTATTTGGATGTCGATTTGTCGGTTATGAAGAAAATCAGTTACATAATATGTCACTATGGGATTTGAATTTATTGGATTATGCCAAAACGTGCTAGGGCTACCTGCTTAAGAAGAGGGATGCCTTTGTAGAATACATTCTTAGGAACTGGCGCATATTTACGTTATACATTATTATAATCTCGAAAAAATCATGCAATTAGCTCGTTCGCCTGATTGAAATACCAGTTTTCAGCGACTTTACCGCTCGGGCACTAGTGGCCAATTTAGCAGGGGTATATTAACGAAAACTGGTTCGCTTTTACGTCAGTCATTGGAAGACTCAAATTAAAAAGTATAATCCAAAAATTTAAACGCAATCTTTTTTTTTTCAGAAATAATATGTAATTGCAGTGAACCCTTCTCAGAAATACTGGTATCTCCCTAAGACGACTAGTGCTTTTGAGAACAGAAATAAACATAGGTTTTAATTATTATGGATGATAAGCACATCCACGCAAGTTAAAAAGATATGGTGGAATCTTGAGAGGTCGGTTTGAAGAGAATGCTTTATATTTAACTTTAGACATCTCTCTTTCTTTAGACTTCAAATACTATTTAATTTTGTGGATAAATTTTATTCGAAATGTTTTTAGTTATTGATTGAATTTTTATAAGATACAAGTGAAGCAGCTTCCTAAGACGAACACCTCCGTAAGTGATTGTATTGGTATGAAACTTTGGTATCAAATCTCATTCTTCTATGATGACCACCTTCATAGATGGGTAAATCATTTCGAACCGTAAATGGTCGCCTTGAACTTAGCTTTCCCATTTAGGTATATTCATTTCCTTTAGGAAACACTGAATTTTTTTTTCTTTATATGAAAAGGTTGAATTATTTCTTGTTCTTTCTTAACACATATTGAAAAATTTTGTACCAACGTTCCCTGGAAGTGACCAGTCGGTTTAGGATGAAGGATTATTCTAGTTGTTGTTAGGTAGATATTTTATCATGGCTGCTGCTAACCTGTTGTGGGATTATCACTTAGGAAACTCGGCTTAGATAAGAATGTTTTTAAAGGAAACTGGCTTGTATTTGTAATTAGAACAAGAAGTACTGGCCGATGCCTTTCATTTCTTGGTTGGTTTGGTTTATTTAACTATGACAAAGCAATCAAAGGCTATTTGAGGAGAGGGATACCTTCGTGGAGGATTTTTAAGGGAATCTCTGTCTCTTACACACGTTACACATGAGAAAATGATGAAAATACCCATGCAGCCAACCCGTTCGCGAGTATTTGAACTCCCAATCCATACTAACCAGTGTTCAAAGAACTTCTATTCCTTAAAGTCATGCTTTTGCTCGGTGTTTCTTAATTTTCACAATATGTTTAATTTCCGCGTTCCAGAAATCTATAGCAAAATTACATAACTATTTCTGAGTGAGATTTTGTTTTTTGGCGACTCTTTCTCCTCAGAAATTTTTAACTAGTTATTTTGAAGCTATTATTTGTCAATGAAAGTTTTTAATTAAAAGTTACTAAAATAAAAACTTCATCGGACTCTCTTAGAGTAGACACGTCCACGCATGATTAAAAAGATTGGGGAAATCTTGAGTGTTCGCTTTAAAGGGGATTTGGCGATTATTTTTTTAATATTTCGTTAAAGAATCAATCATATATTTCCGATTCCAAAGGAAGGTTTGAAAGCCTTTGATATTAGATATATTATCTTTTATTCTCTAAAGGTCTGCGTGCCATTCTAAGTTTAATTTCGTATTTTTTTTTAATTTGAGATTAATATACAGGTAATAGACACTATTAACAAGAGGGATAAATGCTGATATCAGGTATCAAAGAGGCAGCAACAAATCTTAGTTTTCAGCAAATGAACAGTACTGGCATTGATTTTGCAAAAAAAAAATGAAAGCTTTGAGATTTTACGAGTATATTACGCCTAGGTAGGCGTTTTTTTTTCCTTTACAGATACGTACACGTTTCGAGAGCATTTGAGCTAACCCCACATTGTGTTAAAAACCTTTAAAAATAGGATATCTATCTTTAGAATTTCAGACAGACAATCTCGCTCGCTAGGCATAAAAATGTGTTATTTCCTAGAGTGTTACCTCTGGTCTCTTTAAAAGCTTTGAATTTTTTAATCAATAGTTTTTAGAGTTTTACAAAATATTAAATAGAAAATAAAGCAAATTCGAAATTCAAATTTTGAGCCTCCAAGTGCTCATACTCGCGTGGAAGGTTACGTTATTAAAATTGTGATGGCTGTAGGTACCGTTGTTGTTTCACAATAGGAGAAACATGCTTAAATTCATGTAAATTCTTCATTAGTTATTTTCTTTAAAGATAATAATAGGACGATAATATTTGGTGGCAACAATCTGAAAAGTGATTCGGACATTTGAAGTGATTCGACGCGAAAGGCCGTTTTGAGACTAATAGCCCTTCTGGGCTTCTAATAGTATACGATTAGATATAATTAATATAAGAACATGAATATATTACATGAAAGTAGCATTCCTTCAAAGGCCGAGATTATTAGGCCGAATTCTCGATTACCTGTGTAAAAAATACGCGTTTCGTAAAGTATATTTTTTTCATTGCTCCTCAAAATGATTAACAAAGGCAAAATGTTGAGAGTTTTTTAGAAGAAACTCAAATATTTTATGCACTGAATAGTTACCTGAAAATTAGTTAAAAGACTATCATTTTTGGCTGGAAAAACTGCATCCTGAAACTGCAGTCGAGTTTCTTTAGATGAAGAAAATAGCATCGGGCATCTTTGAAATGACTCCTGGTGCTGAAACTTTGAAAATATAAATTAAAAACACAGAGAAGCGTGGATAAAGAAAAAAGGAAAAATAAATATATAGGTTTATTTCAGGCGAAAACTGGTGATGCAGTAACTCAGAGAACGAAATAATCTGGAAGTGGTGTTATACTCAACAAGGAAAATGAAATAGAAACGATGGTCACGATGAGGTTCTGTAATGTGTAGAGTTAATGTTAAACTGTATAGATGATTAAATTAGGTTCAAATTCAGTGGTACCATAACTTTGTGGAATGATTTTTTAACTAGTGTTTGTTCAGTGCTTCATATAGTATGAAAGAATATCAACATTGCGTCTAGAAAAGGAGAGAATGAACGCGATAGAATATTTTTGCACAAGAAAAATTGAAAGCAGTCTTCATAAATTTTATAGCTATTTTAATTAAATCCTGCTTTGAAGATAACGTGCTATGCTATATAAAAATTTCTGATTAAAAATGACTTCTTTATGTGGCACTCGTAAGTCAATAACTATTTCAGAAAATCATTTTCTAATCTGTGCATGCCTATGCATTAATCAGCGAACACATTGTAAATATTCAAGGTGAGACCTGCATTCAGTATAAAATCTCTCATTACTATTGTATAACTTCATGAGTACGTGATTTTATTGGAAAGAGATTAAAATGTTATGCTACTTATTATTCGTATGGCTAATGTTTGGCCAAAAACAAGAAAAAAATATGAAATAAATCGATCTTTTTAATACAATTAATTCATGAAATTATATATTAATTTAATCAATCTGTATGCATGAATACATATATGCAAAAAAGGCAGACGGCTTTATCAAGATACAAACAAACGCTATTTAAATATGTTTGGTAGACACTAGTAAAGGTTTTTCTGAGTATGTCAGCTGTAAAGCATACAAATGCAATTATGTTAAAAAGTGCGATTTCTATTTGTCCAAGTGGCTAAATACATGGAGCATCCTTTGTAATATCGAAAATGTTAGGTGCCTTTTATTAACTAAATAGCCTTCAGCTGATATATGGACAGAATTCCTGAGTGGAAACTTCGGAGTTTAGACGCTTAGTATAGCCGTGACCTTCGGAATTAAGAATATGGCATGGTTTCCAGCTTGCCGTGGTACAGCACGTAGACTGTCCGAAAAAGATATTTCAAACTTTTCATGTGGCAAAGATGAAGAAACTTCTTTTTCAACTCAATACTCAGAACTAAAAGCTGCAAGCGTTAGTTTCCCGAAATTCCCTAATTATTTCATCTTGCTTACATATTCTCACTTCTGATTCAAAACAAATTTCCGCTGCTATTGACGAAAGAAAAACTTTTATCTTACGAATAAAATAAATGAAATTTAAATATGAAACTAAATCAGTAAAGTGAACTGTTGCAATAAACTCACGAATCAATATTCTGCAAATTTTAAATGCAGTGACATACAGCATTTAATTCTCTCGCTTAAACGATTTAATAATCCAAAGGGGCAATTTGCAAGAGCTATTAATTTCATTTTGGTATGTTGTGTTGGGTCACTATAAAAGTCTGAATCACTTTTCAAATTGTCGCCGCCAAATGTTAGAGCCCTGCCTATATTTAAAGAAATTAGATAATACAAAATTTGCATAAATGTATACATGTTTCTCGCATTGTGAAAAAACAACGGTTTCTAGAGACATCAAATTTTGAATAATAGTCCTGTACTCGAATACGGGCATCTGGAAGCCCAAATTTGGAATTTGGGATTTGTTTTATTATATATTTCACATTTTGTAATACTTGAACGAATTTTTGATTAACAAACTGAAAGATTTCAAAGCGTTCCATTAACATTATCATCGCATTTACATTTCTTACTGGTATTATGTTGGTAGCGTAGCAACGCAAAGGCGTTACAATGTCTAACTGTATTTTGCTTCAAATGACTTGTCTGTGTAACTTTTCAAATCCTGTTTCGAATTCTCCGTAAAAAAACGCCTCTTTGGGCGTAATATAAAATCTGCAAGCTTTCAGATTTTTTAATTCCTTTTTTTTTAATTTCAGTACTTAAGTCATTCAGATTCAAGAAGCAATATCATTTTCTATAAATGTCTCTTCTAAAATGTATTTAACTCCTTAAAGATGCTGTTGCTTTCATTCTAGGGTTTATATGAAATCTTGTTTAATTAATATTTGCATATTTTAAATTTTTCATAATGAAAATAACTTTATCGTTACAAAAAAACTTCTAAATTATGCTCAGTACTATTACTCATTCATGCTCATTCATGCTTATTCAAACTCATTCATGTATTGCACTTCAAGTAAAATTATACTTCTTTGGAGATTATAAAAATTCATAAAACCAGAGTCTATTTGACTTAATTGTATTTCTTACATGCCAAAGATGTTTATGAGGTATATTAATTGAGTTATACAATATACTGCTAGAGTGGAAATATGCTTTAACATATAACCTGCATCAAAATAACTGTGTTACGGAATCAGTCCACATTCATGAATGTCATTCAAATGAATAAGGACAATATTCAATATAGTAAGGACTACACTGAGCAACTGAGCAACTTCCGACCTTAGTTAGCCTTGAGGCAACTAACGAAATAAGTTACCCATAGGTGGGACCATCTAACTACACTCACGTTTGTGAAAATTGCAACACCATGAAGGACTTACGCGAGTGAGCTGAAATTTTCAGGAAATGCAAAGTAGCGCATGATATGCAAATGATTAGAATTGCAAATCCGTAGCGCATGCGTATGCTGAGCAGCGCCCTCTGAACGGCTGATGGATCCGAATAAATAGACGGCTGTAGCGAGGCGTGTATGGTTATCGGTGGTTATCTGCTAGTGGTAAACGTTAACTCAATCTGTACTTATGCCTCGTCGACGAAAGAGAGCGAGATTTGAACAACTTACAGAGTTTGAACGAGGGAGAATCATCGGCCTTCGTGAAGCTGGATTGTCGTATCGTGCAGTAGCCTCTCGTGTGCAGCGTAACAGCAGCACAGTGATGCGCGTTTGGAAGCAGTGGACGGACGAGTGTCGGACAACTCGGAAATCCGGGAGTGGACCCCGAAATGTGACGTCAGCTCGCGATGATAGACACCTGGTCCGCATGGCGCGGACGGACCGTACAGCTTCCTCTAGACAATTGGCAGCACTGTGGTCAATAGCTACAGGTGTTTCATTGTGTGCTTCATCAATTCGTAGACGTCTGCTGCAGTGTGGACTGCGCGCACGGACTCCTTTATACAGGATCCCCCTAACGCACGACCATCGCCGCCTGCGGCTACAATGGGCCAATCAGCATAGAGACTGGCGTGCTGATTGGCAGCATGTCGTGTTTTCTGACGAATCCCGCTTTAATTTGTGGTACCATGATGGCCGCATTCGTGTCAGACGCTATGCCGGTGAACGCCACCTTCCGGAGTGCATTATCGAACGCCACAGTGGACGAACACCCGGAGTTATGGTCTGGGGCGCCATAGCATATCATAGACGATCTCAATTGCTACGAATTGTGGGCAATCTGAACAGCAACCGGTATATCCGTGAAGTTCTACAGCCCGAAGCTGTTCCCTTCCTTCAAAGCTTGCCAGGCGCTGTATTTCAACAGGACAATGCCCGCCCTCATACTGCTCGGATTGTTAAATCCTTCTTTGCAGCGCAGCAGGTACAGCTTCTTCCTTGGCCTGCGTGTTCCCCGGATATGTCGCCAATTGAACATGTGTGGGATGTCATTGGTCGGCGTCTTGCTCGTGATCCTCGTCCTGTTGCGTCTGCAGACGAACTTTGGGTACGCGTACAAACGATATGGAATGCTCTTCCTCAGTCAGACATTCAAACTTTGTTTGACTCCATGCCACGTCGTGTAGCAGCACTTATTGCGGCGCGTGGTGGCCACACAAAATACTGATTCTGATCTCTTGTTCTTGTTTGTTTGCTTTGAACATTTAATCATTTATTTGTACCACTACCACTCAACTGTGTATTAAATTGCATTCAATTATGACGATTCCTTCTTGGTGTTGCAATTTTCACAAACGTGAGTGTATCTGCCAGCCACAACCTCAGGTCAGGGCCGGAGCAGATCAGTCGAGCATTTATTGTCAAAGTTAAAATTACGGAGGTTAAAGTTATAGAATAAATACAAATTGATTAGGTACATAACATACGTTGAAGAGTACGTCTAATGTGATATACAGAAGTTTTACAGAAGCGTAGTGACATGAAAGTAATCAGCTGCCGTCTACAAAGGCAAACACTGGAACACTACATGAAATAATTTTACATTATACATTTAAATTTTATATTTTAAAATAAAAATGGCAGGAGAGTCTCAATTTTAAAAAAGAAACAATTTTAAAAAAGAAAATCGTAACAGTTATACTACCAATTGTTACGTATGAATTGTTACGTATGAATGAACACATTCATACGTAACAATTGTTACATATTAATGAACACATTCATATATACTACCAATTGTTACATATGAATTGATTGGGCATGCTAAATGTGAAGATATATAAACAAAGAATCGAAAGTACCAAATATGAAGTATTAACAAATTCTGCCTTTCGATAAGGTAGATCGATTTACAGCAAAACTTGCCAGCGAAACAGAACATGTACTATGCACTACAAACAATAACATTCAAAACATTAAAACTGAAACTGATACATTAAATCAAGGAATTAAAAGTACTTAGAAAATGCATGCTACTGAGATACAACAAAATCCGTCTGCCAGTTAGAGCACGCACCATGCATTGTAAACTACATGCATCACAAACAGGTACATACATATACATTGAAACTGAAGCTAAACGAATTACATTTTACAAGCAGACGACCAATTGGAAAACAAACAAGGCGCCTGTCATGAAAATTTAAAATGTCACGAAATTTAAGTACTTAGAAAGGGCAAGTTACGAATGTGAATACATTGCTAAAGGTTAGAAGAATTGCTTTCTTAGAAGAATAAGTGATGAGATAAAGCATGGTACAAATGTGAGGATACATTGTTTGAAGAAACATTTGTCACAGTGGAAGCAAATGACAAGTTAAATCTAAAATGTAACAAACTGTACAAAACACCAAGATTTGAAAAACAACTAGTAAAGCACAAAATTCATGAACTACAAATAAATACACAAACAAAAGCATAAAAACTACAAAAAAACTTCATTTTACATTTTATAAAAGAAGAACATTATAATAAAAGCATGAGAGTCTCAATTTTAGAAAGGAAATCAAAACAGTTAAACAACAATTATGATTTGTACATTCTCTTTCACAGTTGCATTTGATTTCATTGGGGTTTAAAATAGGCGTGATACATTTAAGTCATGTTGACCTGTACTGTTACAATTTCGAGTTTAGGTATGTATGTTAAGCTAGTTACAGAAGTGGGAGTACATATTGCATTTGACAAGTTAATGATACATTAGTCAATCGAATAAGTGCTTAGATAGGGCATGTTACAAATGCGAGGACACGTTGTTGTGATGACACGTTTGTTACAGTGGAAGCAAATAACAAATTATACGAAAATGCAACAAACTCTACAAAACACCAAGATTAGAAATACAATTAGTTAAAACACAGAATTCGTACACTACATAAAATTACACAAATGAAGAAGCATAAAAAACTACCAAAAAATACTTTTTACATATTTTATTATACATTTTGAAAAAGGCATAAGGAACTCGATTTTAAAAAGGAAATCATATCAGTTGAACAACAATTAGGATTTGTACATTCTCCTTCACGGTTACGTTTGATTTCATTAAGGTTTAAATTAGGCGTGGTAAATGACTCATGTAGACCTGTTCTGTTACAATTACAAGTTAATGCACTTATTGAGCTAGTTACAAAAGGAAGAGTACATAGATTAGGACATAGATGCAATATACAGTCATTAGAATCATGATAGAAATGTAAACAATGTTCTTCCATTCAATAAGGTTTAAATATGCCAGTACAAAAGATAGAATAAACAAACCGAATTACAACAAAATTATCCTCCATTCAAGAAATATACCATGCACTACAAACTGAAGCATTCAAAAATTAATGCTGAAACTGTATATATTACATTCGATAGGTAAAGAACCAATTTTTAACTCTTGCAGACGCCTGTCACATAAAATTTAAGCTTGGATATTGCATGTTACATATGAGTGGCTACAGTGATTGAGGAAACATATGTCATAAAACGATTGTACTTGAATAAAACATACATATAAGTGAGGATACATAAACGAGCAATCAAAAGTACCAAAGATGAAATGTTAACAATTTTCTGCCGTTCAATAAAGTAGACTGATTTACAACAATACCTGCTAAACAGAACATATATTATGCTCTACAAAAAATACATACAAAAGCATTAAAACTGAAACTAAACATGAGACAATTGACAGGCAAACAACCAAATGGAAAGTGTTCCAATATAGTGAGGGCTGTATGTAAAAGGAATAAGGACTATATACATTTCCTCACGTATACGCATCATGGCCACAACACTTTATATAAAAATTAAACATGTTGCAACAAAAAAAGAAGAGAGAGTTTGAGAAATCCAATTCTTGAAAAAAGTATGTGATCCGAGTATATACAACTACAAATGTATAACATGAATCACAACCAACATACTAATTAAGCCTTACATGAATATTAAAAGAGAACGCATATTGAGATGTAAAAAATGAGTTACTCCATAAAAGTTATAAATTTATATGCAAGATTTTGTCCCTTTTATTGCATACAAATGCAATAATGAACATTTTAAAGTTTTTATGGTGAGAAAAAGGAAAAGACAAGCCTTTTTTTTCCTGTAAAATGTAAGGTGAACGAAATGTTTTACCATGCGAGTGGTTTGGCGACGTAAAGGAATCATATAAGAAAATAGTAGTATATTAGTTGTTCACAGGTAGCTGAATAAAACAGAATTCGACAGTTACCTAACAGTATATGTCACAATGATTCGGCTAATTAAGAGCATATCTTTGTTAATTAATTACAGGTAAAAAATATAAAAAAAATCTGTAACTTTACTAAACAAAAAGATATTTTTTGTTCGATTTGAAATGGAAATCAGTTAAGCCTTCTTTAAAAATACCCTTTTTCAATATATCTTAGATGCTTTTAGTTTAAGGCGTAGCAGCACTAAATGGTTTTATTTTACTGGAAGAGAATTCTTTAGAAAGCGAACTCGGTTATTAAATTTTAGTTATGATTGACACTCAAAATCATACGCGCATAAAATTTTTAAAACGATTCATAAAAATAACAACATTTTTTTATTTCAGACAACTGGTCATCTAAATACGTAAAAATTGTACTTGAAACGCTTGATTCATTGAAAATAACAGTCAATGTACATTATGTGGTCCCCAAGAGGCCCAGCGGTAAAGTCCCTGAACACTGGTAGTTCGGTCCAAGGTCCAAATCCCGCAAACGGACTAGCTCCATGGGCGTTTCCGTGGGCGTTTCCCCGATGTGTAACGTGTTATTACAAGCCAGTTTCCCTTAAACAGGTCTGCACGAAAGCACCTCTTCCTTCAGTGTAGGATGGAACATGTAAATAATAATGTACAATATGTGCAGTTTTCTTCTTGAAAACTATCTACTCTAAGCGCAGTAGGATGAAATTTTTATTTTATTAAATTTTCATTAAAAATTTTCCTTGACAAATAGTAGCTTCAGATTTACTTGTTAAAAAATTCCAATGATTGCCACAAAGTAAAATCTCACTCAGAAATATTAATGTAATTTTCGTATTGATTTGATTTCCGGCACGCGGAAATTAAGATATTTTGAAAATTGGGAAACACCGAGTAAAACCATCATTTTAAGAAACAGAAGTTCACTGAATACTGGTAGTTTGGTCTGGGGTTCGAATCCTGGCGATCAGACTGGCTGCATGGGCGTTTTCGTCCCATGTGTACCGCGTATACGCTCCAGAATTTCCTTAAAATGTTCCCCAAGAAGGCATCTTTCACATTAGGCAGATAGCCTTTAAGTGCTTTGTCAATAAAATTAAATAAACCAAACCAACTAAGAAATAAAAACATCGGCTAGTATTTTATGTTCTAATTATTATTATAAGCCAGTTTCCTTTAAAAACATTTTCATTTATTTTAACATTTATGATAAAATATCTACCTAACAAGATCTAGAAAAGTCACTTATACTAAACCGACTACTGGTCACTTCCGGGGAACGATGGTACGAAATGATTCAATATGTATTAAGAAAGATCAAGAAATAATTCAAGCTTTTTATATAAAGGAATAAAAAAATTAAATGTTTACTAAAGAAAATAAGTATACCTAAATGGGAACGCTATGTTCAAGGCGACCATTTACGGGTCGAAATGATTTACCCTTCTATGAAGGTGGTCATCTTAGAGGGATGAGGTTTGACACCAAAGTTTCGTACCTATACTGGTCACTTACGAGGTGTTCGTCTTAGGAAGCTGCTTCACTGTATATTATAAAAATTCAATCAATAATTACAAAATTTTCGAATAAAATTTATCCACAAAATTAAATAAAACTTTCAAAGTGCTTATATGAAATGTCTAGATGTAAAGTTAAATGTAAAGAATTCTCTTTAAATCTACCACTCAGGATTTTACTATACCTAAACATGCGTGGATGATGTTCTCAAAAACACTAGTCATCTTAGGGAGATAGCGTATTTCTGAGAAAGGTTCACTGAAATGACATATTTCAACGCAGGAAGAATAGAGGGATATTTTTACTTCTATATTTCATATTTTTGAATGAACTAATAAATTTTTGTTGAAAAAGTAAGAAGAAAACTCAAGTATTTAAAAATTGAAAATGAGTAGAAAATTAATGCAACGTATAGCACTTAATAGAATTTTAAATTTACGTATATAATTAACAAATGTCATTAATAAATTAATCGTTTTTTTTACATAAAGATAATTTTTCATGAAAAATTACGGTTTAAAGTGTTTAGAAAAAGGAAGATAAATATCAGCAAATCTCTATAAAAATTGCTTAGATAATTATCAACTTATTTTCTTTCACGTTTCACGGAAACACCAAAAGAATGGATTGAAATAGTTCGAAAGCTTTTCCCAATTTCAGTGGCACTGGAGGAAGTACCAAGCAACGAGCAAAGCCATCGTAATTTTTTATGTTTCATACACAGTCCAGTCACATTAATGTGACCACCACGTACTTTCCATGTCAGAGTTAAATAACCAATCACAAAGGCAGGTGGCAGCACAGTGCAGTTGAGCGTATATAAAGGGTGTGTGAGGACTTCGGAAAACATTTCAATCGTTGGCGTAATGCAGAAACGAAGCGATTTATCCGACTTCCAAAAGAGCATGATCATTGGCTTTCGGGCCAAGGGTGGAAGCATTTCCGAAACGGCTGAGTTTGTGAACTGTTCGCGTGCCGCCGTGGTAAAAGTGTACCGTGCATGGCAAAATGGGACTGTCCAAAATCAGCGACGTGGCAAATGTGGTGCACCACGGGCCATAGATGACAGAGGCGAACGACGGTTGCGGAGATGCGTTCGGGCAGATAGACGGGCTACCGTTGAGCAACTGACCACCAAAATGAACCAAGGGGCTACCAAAAGTGTCTCCCAAAGTACTATTCAGCGAACATTGCTGCGTCTGGGCCTCCGAAGCAGACGCCTGGTTCGTGCACCTATGCTGACTGCTGTTCATCGACGGCGAAGGCTAGAATTTGCACGCCAGTACAGCAGCTGGACGTCCACTGAGTGGCGACAGGTTGCGTTTTCGGATGAATCGCGTTTTATGCTCCATCGGACAGATGGACGTTGGCGTATAAGGCGTGAAACCTCTGAAAGGAACCACCCTGCAACCATTGCCGGAACGGTCCAAGCTGGAGGCGGGAGCATTATGGTCTGGGGAATGTTTTCCTGGCATTCTCTAGGTTCACTGATCATTGTGGAAGGCACAATGGATCAATACAAGTACGCATCTGTCCTTGCGGACCATGTTCACCCCTACATGCGCATTGTTTTTCCTCAGGATGATGGCATCTTCCAGCAGGACAATGCGAGGTGCCATACAGCTGCCAGTGTACGTGCGTGGTTCGAAGAGCACCAGGATGAGTTTACCGTCCTCCCCTGGCCAGCAAACTCACCTGACTTAAACCCAATCGAGCATCTGTGGGACCATCTCGATCGAGTTGTTCGCGCCATGGATCCTCAACCGCGTAATCTAGCGCAGCTGGCCACGGCATTAGAGTCGGCATGGTTCAACATCCCAGAGAACACCTTCAGGGACCTATGTGACTCTCTTCCTGCACGTCTCGCAGCAGTCCGCTCTGCGAAAGGTGGTTATTCTGGCTTTTGACAGATGGTCACATTAATGTGACTGGACTGTGTATATATATCGGCCGCACCAGAACTATATAAACATTAATATATATATATAATGATATCGGTCGCACCAAAAGTATATAAATATGTATTATATATTTATGTGGGGTAATACCTTTTTTAAAAAGACATCTAAGAAACTTCTTGAAAGGACAGCACATTTAATTACATTTAAAGTATTTACATTTCTTACAAATAAGTTTATGTAAATTTAGTTCGCTTCTATGCTACACTTTTGTTTACGTCTTTTTCTAGCGTCGTTATTCATTCAATACGTCTCGAGGCCAACTGCCACATTAGATGGAATTCCATTCCCTCGTCCAAGTCAGCGCCATCTGTCGTTCAACATAGGCACCACATTTATTTACTTTTAGTATACTAGTATATAAATATATATTATACATTTATATACTTTTGGCATACTAGTATATATATATATATATATTATATATTTACATACTTTTGGAGTGGCCGATTGCAACCGAAATGGGAATTGCACAACTGTATGTTATAGTAGACCTATATACAAAATTTCAACGTTCTGAGGCTACTTGTTTTTGAGTTATGCGAGATACCTACAGACATACATTCGATGTACGTACAGATGTATCGAAAAAATCTCTTTTGAATCCATTTTAAATATTTTTTTCAAACCATTTTGGGAAAAAGAGTCGTTTATTCTCTCCCTACGTACAGATGGCACGTAAAAACATCGTTAAATTGCATTCGATAGAGGTCAAAATAAATATTTTCGTTGGAATATGATACCCGAAAATTTTCGCGATTACAATACTTCCTTTACGTCGTAGTCCTAGTCCTAAAAGGGCTACATACAAATAACTTTGAAAGCTATTTCGAGGTTTGAGAAAAGATTTATTATAAATCTATTGCAGAGAGGATTACATTGAAGACAATGTAATAAGTACATAAATACAAATCATGAAATTAGTCTCGTTTTACGAAATCATTTCCGTTATACTTTGATCCCAGTAACAATAGAATCTAAATACAAATTTTTTGAATTTGCCAGTCTACACACGATATGTACGTACCTTCTATGGTAGCAAAAGGAAAGCCAGTTTTAAATTTTGGTTGAGTATTGTAATCTATGTATTAAATCGATATACTATATTCAGTGCGATAAAAAATTTATAACAAATTATGATGAGCTGTGAGATTAAAAATGGGAAGCCACCTTTTGTTGCATTGATTTTACAGAAAAACCTTATCAGTTTCAAGAGTGTAAGAATCGGGATCCTTATCTTCAAGGAACAAAATCATGAACTGATGTATGATTTCATGACAGAATATATATGAATACTTATCCGACGACGCGAAAGTATATTTCTATCTAAAATTCAGTTTGGGATTGATATTTTCCTAATTATATTTTAGATTAAAACTTTCTGCGTGCGCAGTGAATATAGGATAAATTACGCTTAAAATTATCGTTTGAGGAGAATAATTTAAAAGAATAATCTAGGCAATATTATTGAGGTAAAAACAAAATTACTATGCACATGCAGAGGCTCTCCAAATAGATTGTTGGAACACAATTCATGTTTATAATTCTAGCACTGTTCCTTATGAGTCTGGCTATGAGTATGTCTATATATATTAAATAAGATAAATTGCGAGAATGACGTATATGTTAACGATGAGATGCTATTCATACGGAGATAGAAGCAATCCTGTCCACCTGAACAGTCTTTTTCTAAGAAAACGATTCTTGCAAGAGATGCTTAAAGCTAAGCCTGTGCAACTCATGCCACCATTCTGGAACACACATATTGGTACTTCTTTCATTTTTTTTAACATATGAAGATGGAAAGAGCTGCCAAGATCATCAAATTAACACGTTAGAGAAGGGGAGATGAAAGTTACAAATTGTATATCAAGTATTGTAATAAGAATTGATTCAGCTTTACACCGACATAACTCCGATTGGGTGTTAAAGTCTTCAATTCGCAAATTTCAATAGTATTACTTGAAACCTTATGTAAGTATTTGTGTCATTAGTGCTATGTAAGAATCATATGATATACGTTAAATTTTAATTAACGTAGTTTTGAGAAATTTGTTATAAGCATGTTAGTGTTTCTAGGTTACGGACGAGAAGTAATCAAACAGAAAAGGACGAGTAAAAATCAACTACAAATTAAAGTTCTTATCTCTTTATCTTACATTTAGTTTCTTACATTAGTTTTGAATCTTGCCGACTAATTAAGGGTAATGAAATCATTTTTGATGACAACATACCGGCACGATGAACAACTGATTATCAGTCGATGTTGCTGATTTAACCCTTTTTATTCTTTAGCACTTCTGAACAATGTAAGAAACACAATCTGTGACAGCAAGCTAATAAGAAATGCGCAGATCAAAATATGAAAGTTAGCAAATTAACTGATCTAATTTATTCTCATTGGCTGATTTGGGTTTAAGCTCACAAAATTTTATATTTTATTGGCTGAAATTTTATGTAAAGTACGTGCGTCATTAGCACTACATAACAATCATGTGGCAAGAATTAGTTTTTAAATAACGTCAATTATAAACATGTTACTTTTCAGGACAGAACTGACGAAAAACCAGATTGAAAAGCGGAGGTACGAGGATTTTACAAATTAATATTGGTATTTTATTTTACTGTTTTCCGTTTACACGCATATGCTACGTATAAGCTACATTCATATGTGTATATTCAAGCAAAGCAAAGTCAGCCCCCTCCGGAAAAAAAAGAGCGAAAGACTGAAAAGACTGGGAAATATATTTTCTTTTTACTTCAAGATTTCTTTCAATATCCCATTAAAATATCAATTATTTTATTTTTTTTTATTATTTATTTTTATTACTTTTTATACTTGGTTAAAAAATTATTGAACATTTTTTCTCTTCCTCATTGAAAGAGAAGTAAAGTTTCCATGTGCTTGTAAGGTCCATCTTAAAGGTTTTATAACAGAAGTGCTATGAGTGACTTGGTTTCTAAACAAGTCCTTTCAAGAGATGTATAATAACACCGAAAAGTACAGTGTTCGTGTATTCTACTCACTGAAGCTATGAAATATGGTTTCACAACTGAGGCGAAAAATCTGCACTTCCTGCACTTTTTAGTTTTAAATCTTCTTCACGTATCCGCAGTTTACATCGTGGATAAAGTTTTAATTTATATTTTCATTTTCAAGAGGAATAAAATGTGTGAATATAATTAAGATACGACTGTTCCTGCCACACCAAATATTTTCTGTCACAAAACTAAGTCGTATCATCGAAATAAACAAAAACTGGGACTGAAATGAGAAAAGTCTTTGAAACATAAAACCAGCAAGTGAGAATTTTCAAAGCCAAGACTGTACTTCAAATTTGGATTTTATAAGAAAATATTCATGCAATATATAATAATGAAAAAGATGATTTATAGATAATTAGCTTCTACTTTGGAAGCAGGAGAGATGAAAAATGAGCAGTGCCCTCGCCGAAACTTGAACCACGGACCTCTCGAATACGCGTCGAACGTGCTGACCACTACACCACGAAGGCATGCTAAGAAGGAGGAAGAAATACCTTATAGATTCAGGGTAGGAAAAAAGAGTAAAAACTGTATAATTCCAAACGTATAGATAATAATACTATGCGACTTTCAGCAAAATGCATAGAAAGACACTAGGAGGTTTCCAAAACAAAACAAAAAAAATATTTTCAGAACACCTATATTTTTATACAAATGGCACTCCAACTGTGTCAGATTTTTAAAGTTTGCAACGTAGTTGGAACTATAAACGCTTAGTGTTACTGCTTTCAGTCAGGAGAATGGCCTTCAGGTGACACACAACACTGTTCACATCATCGAAGAGGGTTCAGTTGTTCCTTTCACATGATGAAAAATAACAGGCTGACAGTCAATCAAGAGGCCGATAACCTCGGTCTACCTCTGTACGCTTGTGAATTCAAGTATACACTACGAAATGTCAGAAAATGAAGATCTTTTCTGCATGAATGGCCACCATGAGCGTATTCAAATGTTAATCATAGGAGAGGTAAGATAGGACTCGTAAGGAGACCTTCCGTCCATTTTGCATGATGAAGCACTTGCCTCTCGTGCAAGGGAAAAATAATGCGTCGATTAAAAGAGCTGCATACGCTAGACTGGGATTAAAAACACCTCGAAATGTATTGTTTTAGACCTCCTCAAAGAAAAGGAAACATATAACGAATTATACACTGAATTGCACTAAGTTTAGCTTCAACAGAAGTAGCCCTGTAGGTTAAAAATGTACCTGTCCACACAAGAAAATTGTCTCATATCAAGAAAATTGCACTACTCCTTGAAAATTGCACTACTCCTGAAATTGCAATACTCCTGAAAAGACTACTCCTTGATGGCTCTGTCAAGCGTAGAGATGATGAATAGAAGAGATCCTAGGTATGTTTACTTTATGGAGTTCTTTAGAATCAATGATACTCCTTTCAAATAGTATAATAACTAGGAGTATAAAAGGCTTAATTAATTAAAAACTTGAGATCATTGTTTTACTTCAAGAATCTATTGTACTTCATTGATGCCTAGACTAGGAAATTACTGTCCTTTAATTTCATCGATACTTAGAAGAGCATAATTATCCTTTTTTGATTAACAGAATCAGAAAATTAGAAATAATGCAATCCGAAAATAACGTAAGGAAAAAAAAGTAATGTCTCTGTTACCATGAAAAACTGAAACTGAAGAATGTCGACATTCTTCAGTGAATGTCAGCACATATCAAATAAGACCGAATATTTGGTTATATTCTTACAGATTTGAAACTTCTCCGGTGTATGTTCAACAAGTATAGACATGCTCTGGTGGACATCGAAACAAGAAGCCGAGCAGTTATTCCAAGAGACGTTGTTAAAAACAAGGCACTATTGTGTAATTTAAAATGTCATAACAGTTTCAGTTGCTGCAATAAATAAGATTGTATAATATAATCATGTAATTAAGTAAGTTTATTATTAGCATTATTTTCTTTTCTCATTTAGAATGAACTGCTCGTTCAACTGTTTATTTACATGTGTTGTTACTTAAAGCTTCTCCTATTTTGGCACATATCATAGCATGTTTCAATAATAAAGTATGATTTAAAAACGTAACAAAATTATTTTGATTCAACATTCACCATCAGTGTATGCTGAATGTTAACATTTGTCGGTGTAAGTGAGAAATAAGGATATTTAGCAAATATTTTGGGCATAACCAAGCGAATATGTGAAAGTTAATATGCACTGGAAAATGTCGACATTCTCCAGATTTCGGTCTTTCATGGTAACATATACATATATATACATATATGCACACACACACACACATATATATATATATATATATATATATATGTATATATATGTTTTTGTGTGTAACTACTTTTAAACTGGAATATTTTATAATATTATTATATACACAATTGTAATTAATTTTAATTATATTTTCAATTTGAAATTAGAAAGAATTTATTAAAATAAATTAAGTATAGCCTGAGTAAAAATAGAAATTCTTTTTATACTTAATACCCAAAATAACAATGATAATAAGACACGTAATGAAAGACGAGTGAGTTCCGCTTGAAAAGCCCTGAACGAAGGCATCCATTTTAAGTAGACAGAACCCCGTGCCGTGCCACATTTACTCAAAACAGTCAACAAAATAGCAATATTATTTTCCTTTCAATGTTCTGTTTTAATTGAGCGAAAATATTTTTTCTTAAAAAGACACAATTCAGTTTTCTGAAAATTAGCTTTGAGATTTTAAATCAGAAAATATCTAAACATATTTTTGCTTTAGTAAATTTTAAAATATTTTATCTTGGTATGGATATCGGTATCTCGATAAATTTTATTGTATCGATATGGTAGCTATAATATCTTACAAAACAGACGAAAACATAAATTGCTCTCAGAAGAAGACATATAGCTTGTACACGTTTTTCATTAAGCTATCATAAAGAAGTATAAAAATGCAGACGTGAAGGAAACACATGGCGTCTAAGACTCTTAATACTACCTAATTTATCAGATTATTTTTCTTACAAAGACTTCGCCCTTTCATATTCAGAATTAAATTAATTCTACAAGTTCCAGATTATCTAATATTGTAAAAATTATTTGCAAAACTTCTATATGCAATTTATCTAATATTGTGAAAGTTGAATCCTTTTAATAGCCACTGTGTAATTTTAAAGAATACGGGATATTTGGACAATTAAAGAATAATTCTAATTCCTAAAGTAATTAGAAAGATCAGTGATAACTCATTAAAACCAGAATACTACAGAAGTATAAACCACATCGTAACCCAATATGCAATATAAACCTATATCTGTTGTGCCAGTCTACATTTTGATTGCAAATCTTAACCAGTTAGCTTATCATTACGTCTGTTACAGCATAATCCATCCACTAATATCGCAGGATTGTCCATTGCCAAATGAGAGAATATATATTTTAAAACTTTATCTCTGTGCCAGACAACGAATGTAATGTAAGATTCATTTCTAAAAGAATGATATATTTCAAAAATGAATCCTGGTTAGGATATGCAATCAAAAAGTGCATAGTCATAGGAGATGCGAACCTGTATTTGATAATACGTTTTAGGTGTTTCGGAGAGTATTGTTATCTAATGGTACCTTTCAGTATGTGATAACACTTTTCAGTTATTTCACAGAGTAATACTATTTAATAGCACTGGCAATCTGTGTGTTACTTCTAGCAAAGTATGCCCTCATTAATTTTTCCCCAGTCTTTCTAAAGTTACGTGCAGATGGAATTGTTAACTGATAGTAAATACATTATGATCTCGACCATTTATCTTAATACTAAAAAAGAAAAAGAAAAAGAGTGATCTGGAGAGATCAGAATCGCAGCTAATGGAATTAAATATGCCATCTTCTAATAATATAGATATACGCATTTTCTCGCTTATTCTTCCTCCTTTAACTAATTTTATCGTTCGAAAATCAAAAAGGAAAAGTATGCGAGTAATTTAATTTCCGAAAAACGCGGTTAAAGTAATAACATAGCAAACAAAAATTATTCATTGATAAATTTCTTATAAATATCAGATATTATTTCTTCAAAGAAACCTACATCCCAGGAAGAATATATAGTAGTATTAACATTACAATATCTGACGGATGCTAGGTCGATATCTTGAGGCAATTGAGCCAGGAAGTCGCATTCCATCTCAGTTACCTTGTAAACACTCAGCGGCACCTCACATGAAAGTGTAGTTACTAAGCTAGGCATCCAAGAACAGAGATTAAAAGGGGCGAACAAAAAAAAATCATGTTTGGAAAGTCTCTTAAATGTGAGAACACCTGCCCTGTCCGGATAGCTTGACGAAGAACCTGAGCAAAATGCAAGGGGAAATAAAATGTATGAAATGCTAGGGCAAAAATGCAAATGCGTATTGAATACATTGAATAAAAATAATTAAGAAAACAACGCAATTTACAACTAAACTATTTTTCAAAAGACGTTTACCAGTTTACTCAAAGGACAATACCTATTATATTTAGTAGAGGAAAGGGAAAATTATGCAAATATTTTTAAAATTTTAAGTGCTAAAACGCTAACATGAAAAATACGTAAGAAAATGCGTAATTTCGTTCTCAGTTAGATATATTTCTTATCGCTTTTGTCCTTGAGTTTTAAATAAGGATAGAATTTATAGAATTTGGGGTTTATTACTGTGGGGTAATGGTTTTTAATTTGATATTCGCACATGGACACTTTTCTTGTAATTTAATCAGTATGCAATGCATTTGATTTTTTATTCACATATTTACACATTATTACTGCTAATTATTATTAGTCCAAAAAGGCTTTAGTCTCCGAAGGACTGTTGTTTTCATTTTGCGATTTTGCGTCGGAAACATTAAAAGTCTGAATCGCTTTTCAAACTATTGCCACCAAATCTTGCAGCCCTGTATTTATATTTAAAGAAATTAAATAATGAAGAATCTGCATAAATGTATGCATATTTCTCCAAATGTGATAAAACAATGGTACCTAGAGCCATTCAATTTTGAATAGCGTTCGTTTCCACCCGAATATGCGCATCTGGAAGCCCAAATTTGGAATTTGTTTTATTATCGATTTCATATTTTGTAAAACTGTAAAAAAATTTTAATGAACAAAGTTAAACGATTTAAAAGCGAGCAATGGCAACACTCTACGGGGGAAAAAAACCTTTTTATTTCCAGCCCGCGGAATTGTGTGTCGGAACTTTTAAAGATAGGCTCATTTTAAAATTATTTTGCGATATTGCTGTTAAATTGAATTTTATAGTTTAAGTGTGAAGAACATGATATTTAATAAATAAAGGTAACACACAAAACGTTAAAAAAAGCCTCTTTGGGCGTAATTTAAAATCTGAAACCTTTCAGATTGTTTTCTGTGTTATGTTTGTACATTTTTATGAACTGTGAACTCTAGGTGAGGGAAACTAGCATATATCTGGCATATGGATAATGAGAAATATAAAGCATACAGTTAAATTTTTGAAATTAAATAAACAAACGCAGAACACATATATAAATGTAATATCAATTCCTGGATTTAACACAGAATGATAAATATACATTGAAATAGCCCTACTACTACATACTTCTACATACTTAGAAAACTACACACCTCTTACTACCCATACTAATTTTAAATTTAGGCAAAGATAAACTTCAAATATAGGAAACTGTACGCATTTCGAACACTGTGCTTTAAAAGAAAGAAAATGTTATATAAGAATAATGTGTGTCTGTATCTGACACTTTGTTTCCAACAGGATAAAAAAATAGATTAAATAAATATCACACGTGAGTTATCTGAATACGGCTAAGCTATAAGTGCACGAGAATAAGACTATTAATTTAATATGGCTAAGCTATAAGCGCACGAGAATATGAGTATTTACTTAATATGGCTAAGCTATATGCGCAACGAGAGCTATCTGCCTAAGAGAAGAGATTTCTTCTTGGAGAACCTTTTAAGGAAAACCGATTCGTATTAACGTTACACACGGCAGAGCATAAGACAAAAGAATTTCACAATTCGGATAAAATAGCCATTTCCGAAGACTTAAATGAGGGAATGAGATTTAATATTATTACAGAACAAAACGCTTTTCATTCGTTTTGGAGGTATAGAGAATTTTAGTTTGTTTTAACATTATTATTTTAAATAAAATTTTAATTTAATGCAAAACTCGCTTTCAGTACGTAAGAATATTCTCAATTTTATTGCTAGTTAAGCTAAATTTAAGCACTGGCCTATCTTCATATATTCGCATAGCCAAAATGTTATACAAAATCAAACACTCACGAAATATTTAAATCGATTGAAAATTAACTGTAACTCATGCTTTATTTTGCTTGAACCCGCCTTGTAATTAGCATTTGCTAGCATGGATCGCACTAGAAAATGTTGTATTTTGATTCGAGGCCGCATACATCCTAATTACTATCCACAAGTGCTAAATGCTCTTTTCCACAGTGATTAGATAAGGATAAGCTAAAATGATTGCATAAAACAAGATGGCTTGTATCAGAGGCTTGTATCATAATTATAGTTAAAATAGGCACTTCAAGGCCGTTACCTGTCTTCCCAATTTGTGATCGTAATGCCCGGCGTAATCAGCGCGCAACATTCATTTTCTACACCTCTTACCAGACAGTAGATCAAGTCAACACTCATTTATGTGCTTTTAATAAAGCAAAATGCGCTAAATGGGAACGAGGGAAAGTAAAAAAAAATAGCCGACTTAAAACATATGTTGAACGTGTTGTTCTCATGGTTACGAGGCAAGACGTGCGGCTGAAAATACCCTTGAAATTATATTTTAAAGTGACGGGCTATAGTTCCTGTCGATACGTACTGCCCTACTTCAACGTTTAATTTTTACAAATTTTCGTTTTAGATATAATCCGTCAAGAATGCTTCAATAAAATGTGTTAAGGTTTTCATGTCTGTTTGTGCAAGCTGATTGCTGTCAAGTCTGGCTGACTAAATAAAGAAAATACCTTTTGTTAAAATACCGTTAGGTTGTAGAGACATTAGGATTTTTGATGCTGAGAGACGTGAAAAATGAGCAATGCCCTCGCCGGGACTCGAACTTCCGACCTCTCGAATACGCGCCGAGTGTGCTGACCACGAAGGCATGCTAAGGAGGCCGGAGAAATACCTTATGTACTCCCCCCCTTTTAAAGGGCGACTGGGGATTAGGAAATCCTGGTGGTGGAGAATCGTCATCTACCACC
The DNA here is from genome assembly GCA_000611955.2 of Stegodyphus mimosarum. Taxonomy (NCBI): domain Eukaryota; kingdom Metazoa; phylum Arthropoda; class Arachnida; order Araneae; family Eresidae; genus Stegodyphus; species Stegodyphus mimosarum. The sequence continues at coordinate 81,234 of KK119728.1, read as the reverse complement.
CTTTTTTAGTTTGGACGCCACTTTAAGTTCTTTAGGTTATTTGGAAGCAGGAGATATGAAAAATGAGCAATGCCCTCCCCGGAGGCATGCTAAGAAGGAGGGAGGAACACCTTATAAGTGAAAACTAGATGGAACACATGATTTTAAGAATAATGTTAAGTACAGAGTTAAAATTATTAAAGATTTCTGTTACAAAATATGAATTAATCGCATTCAACCCCATTCCTTTTTTGGGCAATAATTCGTCAGCGCCTGAAAGAAAGAATTAATAGAAATTTACACTTCATCTAAGACACTTTAATGCACATTTTAGTTCTGGAGAACTGAAAGTGGTTTCATTCTTAAGTTTATGAAGATTTTCTCTTTCTTCCTAAGCTTTGTTGTCAAATGTAATATTTCTAATACAATCCGGAAAATTTGCATATTTTCATACAAAATGTTTTCCCAATAAGCTCAAGATGTATCAGAACTAAATATACTGAGCTTTTAAGTTGAGGCACATAAAATGTTCAGTTTTGAAATTTCTTGATTTATTTGAGCTAAAATAACATAATTACCATCTCTTACCAGTGATATAAAAATTATCAGAATTCGTCTGTCTCACAAAAGAATGTAACTGCAAGTGCTCTAGCACTATTATTTCCCACGGAATTACTGAGTTGATATTGATCTTAAGTAAATACCTTCTCTTTTCCAGAAATAATGTTTACAAATGTTTAGCTGGAAATACAAAGCTTTACTATTACTGAATACTATATTGTTACGATGTCGTCAAAGATATTTTGCTGTTTGTCAGCGAATAATACAACCATTATTTACAGAGATATTTAAAGGTTTCTTATTCTTTCTGTATGACTATTGGAAATTTTGCATCGAACAGTTTTTTAACAAGGAAGAGATTTGTAAGAAGATTTTGAGACGACTTCTAATATATAGAATAACTAAAAGTAACGTAACTATATGTATTGAGAATAAGATCAGAGTTCTTAGAAAATAATTATGACTGTGTACCTGATTTGCCAACTTATAATAGTTAATATTATAGAAGAATTGGAATCATCTGACATAACATGAAAATACTTACATCATATATTGAATTAAAAGTCTAATATAAAGCGATATCAAGGGAATTATTTATAGTATACAGTTTTTTTAATTTTATTTTCTACACTGCAGCTCTTTTTTATCTGCGCATTTTTTACTTTAAGGGAATATAGAAAAGTATTCCGAAGAAAGTTTTAGTAATTTCTGAAGTCGTTTTGTTCCTCCTTAATAGATTATAATTTTCAAATTTAAAATTTTTCTTTATAAACCTGTAGTTGACTTGCTGTAGATGAAAAATACTGATGATTAGAAGTTAGTCTAAGAAATGTCATTAAATAAAAACAGAATGTTATTTTACTAAATATAAAGTGATTTTTACTATGCCGATATTACACTGAATTTTAATAGCATTCGTTGACTGAGCTTAGCTGATGTGTTGTGCTTTAAAACAGCTAAGACATTTTCTGTTCACTATCCTCTGAGCATCCACTCAATATCTATCACTATCCACTATCTATCTTTAATGAAACCGAGCAATGAGCTCGGTTTCATTAAAGAATCATAAATCAAAACAACTTTCAAATCTTTACTTAATAAGTAAGAGAGTTTTGCTTAACTTAAGTAGTACAAAAAGTTAAATTAAAAAAACTTTACAGACATTTCAATTTTAAGATGTTGAGAACTTACATAGACTCATTCGTCCGCCATGAATACGTTCAAGCTTATCTATTAGGGGATAGTTGCAGGAATGTATCTCAAGACAGAGGTTAACAAGGCTGAAGTATAAATAACTAAGTGACTGATACTGTAGCTGAGGGTGCCTTGCACGTGGCATAGCATGAATTATCTTTCTCCAAAATATAGTTTTTACGCTTTCGTGTTATGCTTTCCAGTTTCGTTAAGCAAAAGAGACACTAATTTGTTCTAACCTTTTTTCCTGTTTATCTAAGGAACTCATAACAATTTTAACTAATTCCTGCAAAATTGAAAATTAGGAATTGGTTTACTCATAATATCTGCAATTTGCTCTGTTGGAAGGTAAGGTAGATTTACGATGTTTTTGTCATGCAGGGCGCGTGTATGATGAAATTTTGTGTCGCTGTGTTTTGTAAGCGAACTCTACTTTTCAGGTTTTACAAGTTTCATTGCACCGTGATTATCTTCAAAAACATTTATCAGTAATGTCTGGGTTAGATTAAAATCTCCTGTTAGTTTTAATATCCATGTGTAGCTTGAGAAAATGTAACATCTTCAGGTTCTACTGGTGATAAAAATACACACGTTTGTTTTCTTGAAAATTGAGAAATACTATTGCAGCCTAATAAACTATGCTTCCTACTGCGGATTTTCTATCTTCAGTGCCTTTTTCCCAATCTACATCTGAATAATGCAAGATTAGGTTCTTTACTTGACCAAATATGTAGAGATTGATTTTGTCGAATTTGAATATCCTTATGATTCTTTACGGAGCATTTCACGCCTTCTGACGTGTGTTGTTATATCTCTTGCAAAGTACGTCAGTTGAAGCAGTGATATCTGTTCTTGTGATAGACGATAAATACGAACGATTTTCGATAGCTTGATGAAATTTATCATTTGAATCTTCTTCAAGTTATGCTTAACAATCAGCCTATTTAATTTTTCTGAGTTACGAGATAACTTCCAGCTTCCTCTCGCTTTATTTCCATGTCTAAGAATATTTACGCCAAAATGTATTATTTGATCGTGTTTCTTTAAATCTTTAATTACTTGAAGAAGTAGTCCTACTTTAAAATACATTTCATCGACATACACAATTACATTTATCCTTTTATCACGATCCCAATTTTCTGAAAAGGCATGGAATGGCTTTGCTTTGGTTAAATCCATTCATCATACTCTTGCCGTATTTTTGAGCAAACTCTTTGGTTACTAATCTTGCTTTTGTATTTTATGTTTTTGAAAGTTTTGTAGTTAGTTTTAAACACCCATTTGCTGCCACCTGCATGTTTTCTTTTCGGTAAATCTGTAAGTTAACAGGTTTCATTCTCTTTTAGAGAGTTTATTTCTTCTTCCATAGCTTTTAAATCTAAGCTTATAAGGCATTTCTCCCGCCTTCTTCGCATGCCTTCGTGGTGTAGTGGTCTGCATGCTCGATGCGTAACCGAGAGGTCCGTGGTTCGATTCCCGGCGAAGGCGTTGCTTATTTTTCACCTCTCCTGCTTCGTAATAACCTAATGTCTCAACAAGCTTATTGTACTTGTTTCGGTAAAGTTAAGATTTCTAGATCTTTATTTCTAGAGAATGTTCGTCCTTCATCTTCTGCTTTACAGGAGAATCTGGCCGGTCCTTAGTGGTTCTACTAGAAACCCTTTTTTCCAATATATTTTCTTCTTCCCATTTGCTTAATTCTTCAGGTCTTTTTGAATCTTCTATTAAGTCGTCACCAAGAGATAAAGGGTGACTCTTTTAGAACTGACCTATTTCATTAGGCTTTAGTTTTGTTAAAAAGTATCCGATTTTAATGCGGTTTGTGACAAAAGATTCAGAAAGGAGGAAAATTTAGTGGTCCGTTCGGTTTTCTGATGTGCAATACGGAAGAAATAAGAAATAACGAAAACGGTGAAATGCTATACAAGGATTGATGGCTTGCGCCTATAAAACGTTATTAAAAACTCCTACGTTGCTACTACGGTTGCTCTACGATTGCTAAGTGGCACACCAAACGTGACCAGTAAAGGTTTTTAAAGGTTATAAAGGTTTATAATCAGTTATGTTACATAGTTGGTGTTGAAAATGACCACCCTCTTGGCGTAAGCATAAACGAATTCGCCGCTCCATGTTGGCTGCAACACTCTGCAGTGAATCAGCAGTGTTGTTTCAGTTTTCCCAGAAATTTTGGCCTTTAATTTTAGTGTCCGTGGCTTATCGGGATAGACATGACCTTTCAGAAAACCCCATAAGAAGAAATCTAGTGACGATAGATTTGGTGACAGCGGACGCCACAAAGCTTTGGAAATAATGCGCTTACCAAAAAAACTCCTCATCATATCCATACTGTGCTTTGACGTGTGGCATGTGGCACCATTGGCGAAACGCCAAATTGTTACTACTTCAACAGTATGCAGTTCCTCTTGTGTGGAATTTCGCTGAATGTCGCCGTTTCCGTTATTTCTTTGTGGGGTTTTACTTATTTAATTCCAAGTTGTGTCTTAGAACCCACGAACACTAACAAGCGAATAATCGCTTTAAGCGTGTGAACAAAACACGTAAGACTTAAAAAGGGAACTACCCTTTATTTTTCAGAATACATACAGTGAACTCCTACTTGAAGTATACACAAAGCCTCTAGTCTTGAACTTTAATAACTATGAATTTAAATTAAATTAAGCTTATCTAAAGCTATCTGAAAGATATAGCCGAAGCTATCATAAATCTAAGTAGTTGGCCACTAAATATTAATTTAATCGGCGAAGCCAAGCAAGAATCTAAGGTATGGCCGAGCGTATTAGCTCTGAGAGAATGTAGCCAAATGGCAAACGGTCAGGAAAATCAGACCCTCTCTGTAGAAGTGGTTGAAGCATCGACTTAAATGCTAGTCTTACCGATTTACATTAACTGCGTTTCTGAAATTACATTCTGGCAGGAAATTGTAAGCTGAAATTAGAATAAGATAAAAAACAGACAAAACTTAAATAACTGTTAATAAACTTAGGATAAATCTTACATCTTTTTTTTTCTTTTTTAGGCATTATACATCCAAAAACTGGACGGATCACCAACTTTCATCCTTCCTGAATCGTTTGCCGGAAACCGCATTAAAATGGGATACTTTTTAACAAAACTTAAGCCAAATGAAATAGGTCATTTCTGAAAGAATCACCCTGTATTTCTCCATTATTTTATCACTTTGTGAGATATCAAAATCTGTTAATTCCATACCTTCAGTTTTATTTTGTACATATTTGTCAGATGTAAGCGCGTTTTCGGAAAAATTCACAGTTCTGCTTATTATTTTCTTTCTAGCTGCATATATCTTTCATCCTTGACTTCGTAAATAGTATTCTACGAACATTCCTTTTTACTCTTTGTTTTAGAATTTTCTCTATTTTTGTGTATTCACAAAAATATATGCCTTACAGCCAAATACTCGTAAGTGACTTAAATCGGGTTTCCTAGCGTTCCGTAGTTCATATGATGTTTTGTTTGTAGTTATATTTGGTAACCTGTTTTAAAGATATGCGGCAGTAGCTGCTGTTTCAACCCAGCAACCTTTTGGTAATTTAGAATTTATTAGCACAGCCTTTGTCATAACTACGCAAGAAAGGTTTTTCCTTTCTGCGACGTCGTTGAGTACTGGACAATAAGGAACTGAAGTTTAAAGAAAAATACAAAGTTCATTAAAGTAGTTTTCAGTAGTTTCATTAAGCATTCTCTAACGCTGTCAGATCTGAGAATCTTTATCTTTTTCTAAATTTATTCGTTCTTGATGCAACAAACTCTTAAAGTTTATTAATAATTCATTCTTTGAAGCAATAAAATAAATCTAACTAAAACGCAAATAGTCGTGAATAAAATTTACGAAATATCTTCAGCCTCTTAAGATGTTAAGTTCCATTAGCCCATTTAGCCATTCGTGTGCCCTAAATCTAATGAATTCTTACATCTAAACCTGCTTTTGGATAAGGATTCTCCATTAGTTTTTCTTTGAGACACTAGGAGTGTATCTATTTAGTCTAATTTCAATTTCTGTCAAGTGTTTTTATCACATCCATATTTCTATGGCCTAAACTTTGATGCCATTTTAATATTCAGTTTTTACTAGAACATCCATTAGTTAAATAAGTTTTCTCGTCAAATGAGCTTCCGGTCAATTTATATAACGGTATAAGTATATTATTTCGTTTAATGGTACACTTATTACTATCAAATATATGAATACAACCTGTACTGTTCTTACACGACTGAGCAGAAAGTAAGTTACTGTCTAAATAGGGTACATAGAATACATTTTCTAATTTTTTATGCTATCTGACCATTTAAATTTCGAATTTTAAAATTGCGTTCACCAACGCTACGCGAATTTAATTTAGCACCATTCGTTACAGTTACTGTTCCTTTATTCGAGATATAACTTGGAAAAAAAAGCAGTTATCACTCATCATATGAGTTAAGGCTCCTGAGTCCATAACTCATTCTTATGTTTCTGCTCATGGATAAAGATATTAAATAATTCATCTTCATAAAGTTTTTAGGTACTTAAATACGAATGATGTTGGAAAAAAATAAAACTTAAAATGAAACAGAATGAAACTTAAAAGAATGGGCTTATACACTCACTTCCAAAAGTTAATCACGGAAAGGAAAATGCTAATTTTCGGAAGCCAATCAGAATTGAAGAGGATGCAATTCGCTGCAGAGGTAGATGGAAGTATGCAAATATAGGTCAATAGGTAACAGCCAATCGCGCTTTCATGTCAAGAAATATGCAAAAAAAGGCAGTCTTATAAGAAGCCAGCTTTATGAAGGGTTACAGAAGTTGATGCGTAAGTGCTGATAGAAGGTGTTTAAAACTTTCCTACAATTTTATTTCAAGACATACGTGTCTCTATGACTTCCAGAAGACGAATGGAAGATTCTAAGCGCTGGCGTGTTGTGGGGATCATTGAAGCAGGACAGTCGATCACTGATGTTGCTCTTTCTTCGGCGTTCATCATTCTGTAATTTCACGTTTATGGAAACAATTACAAACCACGCAGAAAGTTGTCCGAAGGCCCGTAGCCGGTCGCCCAAGGGTTACAACCCCAGCGGAAGATCGATATATTGCTATTGTAGCCAAGCGGAATCGCAGAGCGACCTCCACACGTGTGACATCTATGGTTACAACGTCCATTGGTAAGGCGATATCTGCAGCTACTGTACTCCGAAGATTACATATGAGTGGACTGTACGCCCGGGTACCTCGAGTTTGTGTTTCTCTATCCGTCCAATCAAGAAGGGCACGATTACAGTGGTGCCGGGAAGATGTCAGTTCGAATGTGTCTGACTGAGGCAATGTTATGTTTACTGATGAGTCAAGATTTACTCTGGAGCCAGATGACAAGCGTGTAAGGATATGGCGTGAAAACCGAACACGCAATCAGTCCCAAAACATCACCGAACATCATGCATTCCGAGGCTGAAGCATTATGACGTAGGCAGAGATTTCATTAGGATACCGCACCGACCTGCACATTTTTAAACCGGGTTCTTTGACGGCTGCACGGTATCGAGATGAAGTCCTAGAACCATTGTGAGATTGTACGCTGCAGCAGTTGGCCCTACTTTTGTTTTAATGGACGATAACGCACGTCCCCATAGAACTGACATCGCCGATGACTATCTGGAGAGTGAAGGGATTGCGCGTATGGCGTGGCCAGCATATTCTATATAATCGTCCGACCTTAATACCAGGAAAATATTTGGGATGTTCTCGGCCGTGCTGTATCTTCACGTTTTCCACTTTCAGCCACTCTTATTGAGCTGGAAACTGCGCTATAAGAAGAATGGCGATTGCTTAATTCTGCGGTGGTTGACCACCTAATTGAAAGCATGGTCACAGGGTGTAAACTTTGTATACAGGTGAGGGTGGATCACACACCCTATTAATGTCCTTTTTTTTCATTTTATGCTGTTTATTTTCACTTTATACATAATTCTGTTTAAGTCTCCAGTATGTCATTATCTGATAACTTACAAAAATTCAATATTGTTTACATTTCTGTATATAATTATTAATTTTGTTTTATGCACAAATATATATGCTACTTTCCTGCTTCCGAATTTTGTGTCAATCAAAGCAGTATTTGTTGATTTTTTGCATTTTACATCTTCGTGCTTAACTTTTGGAAATGAGTGTACGTGAGGATAACAGATAACTTGTCTTCGGATGAGATTAATTCTTCTAACATAATTACAGCTGTGAGCGTTTTTTGGGTGCATTTAATCGTAGTTCTAACAGAGTTTCTTGCTGCTCCACTTAAATGTGGGCATCTGGAAGTCCAAATTTGGAATCTGGATTTTGTTTTATTATCTACATTTCATATTTTGTAAACTTTTAGCGAATTTTTGATTAACAAACTCACCGATTTCAAAGCGAGGAATGGCAACTCTTTGCGGAAAAAAAAACAGTTTTATCTTCAATGAGTCAGACTGTGTATCGAAAATTCTAAAGATAAGTTATTTTTAAATTATTTTGAAATAGAGGTTTTGAAATGAGTTTTATGGTTTAAGTATGAAGAACATGATATTTAACAAAAAGGTAACATACAAAACGTTAAAAAAAATGCCCCTTTGAGTGTAACATAAAATCTGAAAGGTTTCGGATTTTTTATTTATTTATTTATTTATTTATCAATAATTTTCATGTTACTTATTTACTCCTCCTTCCTCTAGACTTCCGCTATTTACTCCAGGCCCACGAGCGGCCGAACGGTAAAATCACTGAATATTAGTAGTTTCTCTGAGGTTCAACTCCTGCGAACGAGCTGGCTGCATATGCGTTTTCGTGGTCTTTTCCCCTATGTGTAACTTGCATACGAGCCAGTTTCCCTTAGAAAGTCTTTCACGAAGGTATCCCTGCCGTATGCAGACAGCCCTCGAAGCTTTGCCGTAATTAAGCAAAATTCACTATTTACTCCCCTGTCCAATATTTCTTGCAATGACTAATAATTCGTGTCAGTAGAATCTTTTATCCTTATTATTACCTAACTATTCAGTATGTTGTTGTACTCTATATAATAATGTTATCTGCAAAACATGATGATAATAGTTTCATAATGTAATTGAAATATCAGTAAAAGGAAAAAAAAGTTTGCATACTAACTGTGTTACAGAGGTTTGTGCAAATAAATCGATTTTATAGAATCAGGTGCTTTCAAAATAATTAGAAAGGCTTAAATAAATTTGAAATAAATGATAAAGAATACCAGGAGATTGCTTTAAATTTAACCTTTGTAATAATTGCACATATTGTTTACAAAATCGATAAATAATTCATTTTTGCAGTTATATAAGGGAAGCCAAAACGTTGATTCTTTTATTTAAAACAAAATTAAAGTTAATTGACTGTTTAAGCTTTATTAAACTAATACTCATTGAACTTATATCTAGTTTAATTGAACAGGAAAAAATTCGTTGTTCTAAAGTTTAGAAAATAATATAGGATATGCACTGTGATTAAATCTGTATAATATAATTTCAGCTCAGTGAATTTTAAATCATTTAATTTAATAATGCGATATTACTTAAAACCAAAATCATAAAATTGCTCTTATTGCTGCTTTTATCTAAAAGCATTTTCTTGATATGTTGTACTATGCCAAGAGAGAAAGATTTGTGTGACATACATATAAATTTTTTTTATGTAAAAAATGAATATAAAAGTGTTTAATTCGTTTGTGGGATTTTACTTATTTAATTCAGCGTCCAATCCTTGAGCCCCACAAACACTAATAAGCGAATAATCGCTTAAGTGTGAATAGAGACGTAAGACTTACGAAGGGTCAACTAGCCTTTATTTCTCACAATGAATATGATACAATTAACTTCTAACTCGGAGTGTTCAGCAAAGGCTCCTCTTGGGCTTGAACTTAAATAAATATGAAATTAAACTTAACTAAGCTTAACTAAAGCTAATTGAAAGATATAGCCGAAGCTATCAAGATTCTAAGTAGTTGGCTCCTAAATCTTAATTAAGTCGCGAAGCCAAACAAGGGCCTAAAGTATGGCCGAACGCAGCCATAGACGTAGCCAAAAGGCAAACGCGTGCTAGTCAGAATCTCACTCTCTCTCTCGAAGTCGGTGAAACATCGACTTAAATACTACTCTTTACTCATTTGCATTAACCATGTTTCTGAAAATACATTATGGCAGGAAATTCTAATCTGAAACTAGAAGTGATAGGAAATATGCATAAACTTAAAATAGCTGTTAATAAAATTAGAACAAATCTTACACGCTTCTATGAGAACAAAATGTGATATGTACGCCACATTACTTCCTTGTACGGAATATTAAATTATACGCATTTTTTCCTGCGTTTCATTTAAACTTATTTCCTCGTATTTCATTAGAGATATATTTCTCATTCAATTAATTCAGGTCTCCCTTCGTAGCAACGCAAAAATACATAAACCCTCAAATATTTACTTAAAATTGAAAAACGTAGAAAGATATAAAACCTAAATACAGTTAAAACAATTTAAAGAATAATTCTCACAATTAAAATTAGAGTTTCTATGCAAAAACAAATAATTCGTCCAGCGGGCAAGAAGGCGGATTTTTCGGTGCACAAAACTGAAAGTATACTTTTGGTCTCACTCGGCACAAACACAGTGAAGGCGTAGAAACTGACTTAATTTGTTGTGGACGCTGTATGGAGTCAACATATGGGATAATTTAATAACTTAAGTGATAATTTCAGAACGGATTAAGCATGATTTAACTCGCAATAATAAAAGAAGAGGCCATCTTCGTTCTTGCGAAGCTTATTTTCTCTAGATTGGCAACACATCCACTATTTTGCTAAGTTTCAAATGTAAACAAATGTGACTGCTATGGTAAAAATTTAGGCTTAGATGCACCGAAATAACTTTTAAATTGTTGATAATTGTACAATTATTGCATTCAGGTTAACAAAAGGCATAAAAAACCTTACAGTAAGATAAGAACAATATAAGTCAATCATTTTTAAAGCAAAAAATGCACAATGTACAAAAATATAAGAATAAAAAACTGAGCTCACGGAGCCATGTAACAGAGTGGGCATATAAGTATATATATATACCGACTGCTACCAAAAAGGGAGGGATAGAACTACATGCTATAGCAGTCCTGTATACAAAATTTGAATGTTCTGAGGCAACTCGTTTTTGAGCTATGCAAGATACATACATACGTACAGAAGTCAGAAAAAAATCTCTTCTGAATCCATTTTAAATCAATTTTATAATTCGTTTGGCAAGGAAGAGTCCTTTATTGTGTCCTTATGTACAGATGTTACGCAAAAACATCCTTAAATTGCATTCGGTAGCGATCAAAATGGATATTTTCGTTGAAATATGGTACCCGGAATTTTTCGTGATCACAATACTTCTTCGTACAAGGAAGTAAAAAATATGCGATTCAAATGTTGGGTAAAAATCTCGAATGGCAATTTATTAGCTACTTTGTTTGTTGTATTCGGATTTCATCTGCTGAAAACGCACTGCCACTTGAAAGAAATATTTGTTTCAGTCCTCATGCTCAAGTGATCCAGTAATGCAAATCACAGCTACATCCTGCATAATGAATTGTTTTTTTTGTTAAATAATAGCATAAGTCTCCGTGGAGCGATAATTTATAATAAGAGAATATAATAGCTAGTTTTTTCCCCTATCATTAGTTTTTTCCCCTATCATTTGTCACTGTCATTTTTAAAATCTCGTTATAAACATATGATTTTATATTCTATGTCTTAATTACTGAATATGAATTTTTAAATTATCGTATGTAGCTTAATCATTACTGTACAACATAAAAGGGTTATAGGAAAAATTAGAATAAGAATGCCGAATTTATATCGGAATAATTTAATTTGTTCCATTTTAATAATTTTTAAAGGTTCAAAAACGCTTTTTAATTTAAGGATAATTATAATCTGAAGTTTTCAGATTTCATTTCATGTTTCTATCTCTCGTGCATAAGATTTTGTTTATGTATCTGCGTGAAATGAGCATAATTAAAGAATAATTTCAATGTTCTTTATTCTTACTAGCAAAGCATATAAAGTTTTGTTTTACGCTGCTTTATATTGAACGTATAAGTGTTTACCGGCAATAGTTTGCATACGTTGTGAGACCTTTGCATCAAATTTTTATCAATACATAGCATAATAATCTTCACAGCAGAAATTCTTTATACTGTTCTCCAGTTTACTTAGAAATACTACTAAATGGTTTAGACTTCTGTATAAAATAAGATCAAATCAAATCAAATCCAAATATAAATATTTTTCAGAGTTAAGAACGTATATTTAAATGCACTTCTGAGATATAAATGCTACGTAAGAAAAGAATTTGACAATGCGAAATGTAAAGAAATACCCAGAAATCGTCTCTCAAAAGTTTAAATCTCAGATTTAGTGTCACTGATAATCAGTCCTTTTATTACTTCCTTTTCCTCTTCCGCACTGCTAAATGAAGTCTTTAACTCAAAAATAATACGAGATGCTAAATTGTGTCAGTACCCCTCACTCGGATACAGTAGATTATTAAAGCCAGATTTATTTTGTGAACAATTTCGAGACAGCTGTGCGTAATGAACATCACAGTCAACTACAGTCATTTCTTTAAATTTCCATCATTCCTTTGTCTGAAACCTTTAACATCAATTTAAAACTATTTTAAAACATCGCAAATGGAAGCATGCTGTAAAATTATAATCTTTCGCTTATTACTGTTAGCAAGCATTATAATAAGCTTGTTCCTTAATAGGAGATGCTGACAGGAGGATTCTTGACAGGAGATGCTGGTTAGAACATTTCATTTAGATAGAAATGATTATATAGCATATTTTTAAAAATGTTATCGTTCTGTCACTATAGAGTTTTCGTGTATTTTTTGGAGCATACACTCTCAAATCCTATATCGAAGACTAAGTGACGAATTCTCTCTATGTCTTTAAGAATAAATACTGCAGATGAAAGATTTAAATAACTTTTTATTTAAATCGAAATTAAAACAGATCACCTATTGTGGCTACGTAACAGAAAATAAGAATGTAACAATTCAATAGTAAATTAAGATAACCTAATGACTGTCTTCTTAGCTTAACTAACATTAAATCTACTGCACGCAGCAAAGGCGAGCTGAGAAATAGCAATATAAACTGAAAGGTGTCGAACACCGAACTAGAAAGCTAATTTTAAAGTCGCAGCATAAACATCGGACCTAAGTTAGCTACTACTCTTTTGATACTCTGATACTTTGATGGTTATTTTAGCATGCAGCGGGAGATGCATTACTCCTGCTCTTCCAGATTCTGAATGAGTCCCCTTAGGGTCCTGGCGTATGTCAAAGCCCAAAATGAAGCTTCTCCAGTTGAAAAGCCTCGTAAAAGAAAACGAGAAGTGAAGCCCTGAGCTTCGGTGATCAGCAAGCCATCTTACTCTTTTAGACTCTTGAAACGCAGCTTAAATACCGCTTCTGAAACACGTTTAAAATTTACATCTACGCCGTACAAAATTTACATTCCGGAAGGAAACTGAAATCAGGAGGAAGAGAAAATTCAAACTAAAAATAGCTGTTTCGAATAAAGTAAAGCCTTACAACCACATGTCAAATCATTGAATTTGGAAACTGTTTTAACAAATCTCATTGCTCAGAAATGTGAAGTTACGGTATATGTTACGTTTACCATGACTCCAAATATCTGCGGCCTTTATAGATCTAGATAGTGGAAAATTCGGATAGCCGTAAGGTTAAATGAAGCAAATATACTTTTTAAAGTTCAATGAGTTATTTATGCTAATATAGCATAGCATAGTTCGTTTCATCTCACTCGCCGCTTGCCATTTCATCACCATCCGCCAGAAGTACAGCTTCTAGCGGATGGTGATAAAATTACATGACTGTGACGACCTTGGGAATTAGCCGCGAGTGAAAGCACTAACAAAAGAAATATCCTTGATCAACTCTCGCAAGAAAAGTCACGTGGAATTAAATCCGAAGACTGAAGTGGCAAAATGTTAATATTTTATCTTCTTGTCTTTTGTAGTCTATCTCTTTAGTAGACTATTCTGAGAGACATACTTTCCCAAATGGTTTGTGCGGTTGAGGTAATATTGTTTGAATTATTCCCAGAAATGATCTAGATAACGACATATGTGTAAGTCAACAGCATATCTATGTTATTTAAAGAGAAAAATGCTTTCATTCAACTGTGGCATTAACCAATATGTTCTTGGTATCTTTTGCATAATTTATGTGCTACAAGTTTTTAGAATGCTTCAAGGAATTGGTAATAACTCTTTACAGTAAATAGTATTTATTTTTCCCTTTACATTTAGAACTAAAGAAATTAATATTTTAGATCAGGCTATATCCTATACTTATTATTAATAAAACGTGTGTTTCATTATCTTCGTATATTTAAATCAATGTAACAATCCAAAATTCTCGTAAAGAATTAAAAAAAAGATTTAACTTCAGTTAAACCAGAAAGAAAATGAAAGATGCCATAAGTGAAGTTAAGGATATTTAGTGTTTTGCTGCTCAGAGCAATTTAAAATGAATGTCACAAATGTAGAATATGCCTCTGACTGCTGTAATGGATTTATTTCACAAATACAGATGTAAGGTAGCCCCACCAATGGCCCAGTGGTTAAGACCGCTTAATTGTGATATTTTTACATGGCTTGGGTTCGATCCATTGTGAATGTGAAGTTGAAAGTTGTTATTATCATTAGAAATATGAATTTTGTTTTAATGAGTTTTTTATTTAATAATTGGCATTGTTTAACGGCTAATGTCACAATGTAAATTGCTTTTTAAAATTAAGATGTTTAATAATTAATTGAAATAAGTATTTGTTTGATAAAAATCGAACAAGAGTTTTTTAAGTAGCATTTCGATCAAAATCTTTTAGTGGTATTTAGTTTAGTTGCCTGTCAAAACAAAGCGTAAATGTTGATACTAAAAAATTTACCAAATATGTTTTGAATTCAAATCAGTTTAAGAATCCATGTTGCTTATCTAGTAACAATGCACTGTGGATAAGAAAAATATTCCTATTCATCTTATAATTTTCTTGAATGAAATATTGAAAACAATTAATTTAAAAAAATAATCTGCAAACGCATCCCATTTTATCCGTTGAAATCCGTGAATGAAACAGCCTTTCCGGCAATCTGAGATTAATAGCAGGATTTAGAAGTTTTATGATTCCTAGACACTAACATCTTTTTCGCTCAAATGAAGAATTAAACTGAAATAAAAGGAGAAAAGAATTGATAATAGGTCCATCCAATAAAATCTGCCACCATTTTTACGCTTCAGTGATACGAACGCCGCATGATGTAGAATGGTATCGATGGAGGTGGGAAGAGATATCGATACTTAATGACAGTAGTTAGAATCATCATTCAAAGTCCGGATGAGACCGATATAATACCAGAGTAGAGTGATAGCTTTGTTCGCTAGGAGAACGAAAAGAGTTCTGATGGTAAATCAATTGCAACAACGATGAAGAGGAGCGAATTCGATGGAGAACCTAGAGATTTCGCTATTCCACTTTATTTTATTTATTATTTTCATGTTCTTTATTGTTCAGAACGCGTGATGCTTATGAGATCCGTATTCTTTTAGTACAGCCATCATTTATAAACGTGTAATTTACCGTAAACGGAAATAATAGGACAAAAGAAATCAATACTTTAAATGTACTTGCAGGTTGTTAAGACAAAAGTTAAAGAGCTAAGGTAGCGAAAATAAGTAGGTTTACTAATTATTTAGGCATAAGTTTCTTTTCTGTTAAACATAGCATTTTAGACGCCTATAAATTCTCGTTACCTAAATAATGCGGTGCAAAATTAAAATATTAAACTCTAAATCTGCACAATCTGTTAATTCGAATTGTCGTCTCTGAAAGGCACGCATTGAGGCATCTTCTCAAATAAAAATAAGAATCTTTGTTTAATCAGTTATTTCACAGCAATCCAGGTGCTATCTGCTGAAGAAGAGGAGGAACTGCTTTGTAATGGTATTAAAGATCTGTTTCTTGCTATGATTAGCAAGCATTTCCTAGCAGTGTATTCGCACAAATGCGTCATCAGCTTCGTGAAAATTATTTTTCATAATTTAGAAATTTATCTTAATAAAGGAATAGGCACTCCAGTGAACGATTCTCGGAGACATAGGTAACAGTTTTACACACACGGCTCCCCATTGGTCAATGAATAAGTATGCAGCAGAATTTGTAATTGTACAATATAACTGAGAATCATCTACAGTCTTTGTAATCTAATGTCGAATGCAATCATTTTTGTCAAAATTCTTTGCGTAGATAACATGAAAAATGGATATGTTACAAAAATAATATAGAAATGAGAAAATGAAGGAGAAAATAAAGGTACCTGATCAACAAGCAAAACGAAATGCAAAAAAAGGAATTAGTTCGAAGTTCATTAAGCAAAAATAATATTGCTATAAGTATGATTAAATTATGATTAAATTATTTTTGCGATATGTGCATTTGTAAACAGTCCATAAATATTAGAATTGCATAAACATCGATGTTTTATGTGCATGAATATTAATTTTTATTTCTTCGCTTGAATTCCATGTGGGCAGAGGAAAAAAGAACACAATTTTTTAGACATTTTATACGCTAAACAACACTCAAGAAGATAAATATATATACATATATATATAATTCATATAGATTTTAAACTAATGCGTAATTGCCATATTAATGTATACGCGAAAGCGCAGATTACTATATAATAGCACAATGTATAACTAAATTAAATTAATTAATTACTTAACACTTCACTGCAAAGAAACTACCCATCTTATTCAATTTAAGTTCCAGACTTAAATACGATTCTTATATATGGCAAGGAGCCTTTTATATGCAATAAAATTTTAACTAAAATGTTCAATTAGTCGAAAATAACTAAGGGATTATTGCGTATCGTATCATCAGTTTCTTCAATAAAGATTTCGTTGTTGCATATTTTTTCTGAGACTTATAGTTATTCTCCATAGCACTTTGAAATTAAGAGAATTAGTCATCTACCTGCGATAATGCAACCAAATTTAATTTGTATGCTTTCTACATATAAGTTTGGCTGATGATTTTACTTATGGCAAAGCACTCGGGACTATCTCCCTAAGATACGGTATTCGTTTGTGAAGAAATTTCAAAGGGGATCTGACTCGTGTACACTTCGATATATAGAAAGCTACTACTAGCAATAACAATGTAACCAATTTTACGCATTCTTCAACTACACGGATATTTTACAAGAACTGCGTGCGACACAGTAAAGAATAAAGAATTCAATTCATGCGGCAGAAGATTACAATTTATGACTGAAACAGCTTAGGATTATTTGCGAAAATATAAAGTAGTATATGTGTTTCGATATTTTTTTATTTCTACTCTCATTGGATCCTCTGAGTAAAATTCCTTTATTTTCAGTGATAATCAAAGCCATTTGTTCACAGTGGGCTAATTAACGAGCTTGTATATTTAATCTTTAAAAAACTAAATAAATGAAATCTGAAAGGTTTCAATTTTAACGGTCGCACAAGGTTTGCCAAGTTTTTTCACGCTTTCGCTGAGCTCGCAGCTACCAGTCTGATCTTGCTCTCACTCTTGCCAACCAACTTTTTTTTCCTTTTTTTGTTCTTTATTATTCAGCATCATTTTCTTCGCACTTACGCTACATACAGTTCAAAAGCAAAATAAAAAAAATGTTTAAAAGCACATAGCAATATCTGTATAGAATCCATGATTGGGCGTTAACATGCATCTGTCTTTACTCATATAGTTAGGATGTTAGTGTTTAGAAATTATAAAAAAATTTAAATCCTGCTATTAATCTCTCAAAATGCCGGAAAGGCTGTTTCATTCAGGGATTTCAACGGATAAAATGGGATAAGTTTAAATAATTTTATAGATTATTTTTAAAAATTAATTGGTTTCGTTATATTATTAAGAAAATTTTAAGATGAGTAAGGATATTTTTCTCATCCACAGTCTTTTCTCATATCAATGTTCAGTTTTCTTAGTAAGATGGTTAACAGTTGTTTTGTGTTTTTATTTTATAATTTTTGTGTGTTTATTAATTAAATATCAAAATTTTCGCATTTATACCGCATAAAATTCAATTCAGCAGCAAAATCACACAATATTTATAAATATCATATTTTTAAAATTCACGCAGGAGTGTCAGAGGTTGCCATACATATTTTTGTGTACACTAAATTACGTCTTTAAAAAGTAGCTGCTTGCACGGTCTCCGCCTAAAATGTCTATCACAAAAAAAGAAAAAGTGTATAATGATTTCAGTGAATCCAGCAAGTGTTACTTCACAAAAATATTGAATATTTCTGATCATACGTGTCATGAGAAAAATATCTTATATTTTTCCGAACTGTAATATTCTCACGCGCTGGAGACAAAAATGCCCTATTTTGAGCAGTCTTTCGATTGCTCGTTTTCAATTCATTGAAACTCTTAATACGAAATTTAAGTTTTCACAAAATATGAAATAAATAAACCAGCTGGCTATATTCGGGTGGAGGACTACATAATTCAAAATTTGGTGGCTCTAGGTACGGGGGTGTTTTCACATTGCGACGAACTTTCATTTAGATGCTTCATTTACTTTTTAATTAATACAGAATGATAACATTTAGCGGCAACTATTTGAAACCCTATGCGCCATGTATAGCGAATCAAAGCAAAATCCCATTTGGAGACTAATAGCTCCTTTTGGGATAAAGAAAGATTGAAAAGACTAAGGTAATTATTTGTCACAATTTTGTCAGTTAAAGGTCTTACACTTATATGAATGTATTTTTATCATTACAATTAGTATATCAATATCATCATCGCGACTAGAATTTTCCGTGATTATTGTCGCTAATTTTACAAGATTTTCAAAGTTGATTACTTCCGTGAATGTAACATAAATCCGAGAACTCCCAGATTTTTGAATTTCTGTTGCAGTTGTTGGATTATTAAATTTTAGTACTTTTTAAACCCACTAGAATGTTAGCGAAAATACGCTACAGATTAACTCAGTTTTTAAAACGAAAAATCTGATGTGCACGCACACCAAATGACTTCCTTGTATGTCTTATTAAATATTTAAAACAACAATAAACCGGTATTAAATATTGTCAGATATTTATAACAGTAAATTGGTGTAAAATATTGTTAGATATTGAATGTTAGATTAATTACATATTTAAAATGTTATTTTATATGCAGCAGATTTCATCATTTTTCCAAAATCACTTTTTTTTAATTCGATATTGCCCAAACATGAATACTTTTGTTATATAAAACAATTCTGTAACTGGAAGTATAAGACTGCGATCAACTGCGAAAAGAAGGCCGGGTACGGACTCTTAACCCGGCAAGGGGGTTGGTAGTTTTTTAAATCTGGAACTAAAGTATCAGATTTACTTTTAGGCGATTGCTTTTAGAATTTTACTCCTTTTGCTTATTTTAATTTTGCAGCTCAATGCGTAAAATTCTTGACCAAACATGTCTCTACGTTCTTTTACTACTTTCTAAAAAATTATATATATATATATGTATATGTATACACGTTTGGTATTGCCGATTGCACTAATAAAAAGGAGATGCACAACTAGATCTTACGGTACTCCCATACACAAAATTTCAACGTTTTACAGATAATCATTTTTAATTATGCGCAATACATATATACGTACATATGTATGTATATATATCGTACGCATGTACGCACGTAAAGGCGTGACGAAATAATCCTTTTAAAATTCAATTAAAATCCAATTTGCAATCCGTCTAGGGAAAAAGGGTCCTTCATTCTGTTTGTACGTACAGAAATCACGTAAAATAATTGTCCAAATGGATTCGGGAACGATAAAAATTTCCATTGAAATACGATATTCTTATATAATAAATTCTTAGAATTGCTCACTACTCATTGGAGATGTGCAAAACCGTTTCTTTATTTTATGTTAATACGTTTACGTTTTTTAACGTTTTCGTGTTATTGGATCGGTAAACTTGCTGAAATGGATCGGTAAAGTTGCTGAAATGAATCGGTTCTTTTTTAAGACTCCCACTCACTAACAATAGCCTTGATTAAAAATATCCGGAATGACTGGTTTGGTTAGCGAGGATGGAGAGAAGAGTAGAAAGATTCGAAGGAGCAGTGGCATCTAGACCGGTTAGCGACGTTGGAGAGAAGAGCAAAAAGAATCGAACGAACCATGGGTTTAGCAAATCTGCTCAATCAATGCCTAACTCACTGAACTGATTTCTTTCAGCTGTTATTTTCAAATTTTCTAAAACCTCTTTTCCACACAGAACTAGTAATAAAATTCTAGATTGAAAGTTTTTCAAAACGTTGATAAATGATGAAAATTAAATTCATTTTAAGTAAGCATTCCTTTCTTTCAAAAAATGGGAATCGAACTTTCCTGGCACACTTCCAATAAGAATTCTGCTTTTCGCTAATCAGACCGCGGATTTTTATTCCTGACACTCTTCCAATAAGGACTGCCCTTGAACTGTAAAAGATCAAACACTCCGTTTTCTAGAATCAGAGTAAATTTACTCAGTAATATGGTTTGGTTTGGTTTAATTAATTATAGCAAAGCATACTAAAGTTATCTGCCTAAGGGGGGGGAACCCTTTGTGAAGAAGTTTCTAAGGGAAACTGACTCGTAATACGTTAGACTTAGGGAAAACCATAAAAACGCTCCTGCAGAAAAAACGTTCATTTAAAATCCAATCCAGATCAGAACTACTAGTGTTTAGCGGATTTACTGCTCGGCCGCTAGTCAACATACTCGGTAACGTAAATCAGTTCTTCGAATCAATTACAGAGCTGATCGTCCAAGTCTACTATTTACCTCTCGACAGAGACCCAAATTTTGCCTTTTTCTCCAGTGTTAAATTTTATTGTACTAAATTTTAAATAATATTTATCAGTGGGCAATAACATGTTTCGTACATACGTTTTACGACAAAAAAAATCCAGAATTTTCACCAGAGTTTAACAATTTCTGGAATGAACCAAATTCTGGTAATCGTGCATATGCAGTATAACATCGTAGTTTTCATATACGTTCTTTTTATTTTATTACACGTTGCAGCAATTTTTATAGACAAATTGTGATATTATTGCATTAGACTCAAATTTAAAATTTGTCGTTTTCCAGGAATGAAAGAAATTAGAGCATAAATTCCTCCAGGAATACAGTGATTTGCCAGAAAATCGGCAAAAAAGCAGGTACTTTGAATCTGTAACATGATGTCAGGAAACTTCGACCAGAACAAAGAAGCCATACCTCGCTAGTATACAGGTTTGTTGATTTTCTGGATAATTACTTGAGCAAAGCATTACAATATACGTATGTCATAACAGTTAGACATGTAATAAATAGTTGTTTTGCAGTTAGAAGTTATCTTTCTTTTCCTACTGTAAAACGTCGCAAATTTCGTCAAGCTGCGCTAATATATACGCACCAAATATTTTTGCAACGATAAGTCTTTCAACACGTTACGTTGTGAAAGTAATGAGAAATAGATTTCCAGCAAAAATTACCATATATCATAATGATCATTAAATTTTATTCTCTTAAATCCAATTTTGCCATCTAAATTCACCCTCGAACATTTGTAAAATATTATTCTGAAATTTTTAGATATAAATATGTAAATATGCTAAATACATCCACAGCACATTTCTCATGGGTCGTTTGTGACTTAATTAAAATTGGGGTATTTACCTGTTCTTAGCTTCTCTAATTCCATAACGAAATGCTGCAGCTAAAATACTATATATCTGCTACATTTAAACGGCTTGCTTCCGCATAAATCCTTCCTAGTTTTCATCTCGTTAGGTTACTTATCTCTTGTTTGGAACAAACTTCGGATTTACATTATGAAAGGAGGAAATTATTACCTCACACGAGACAAAACTAATTAAGAAACGAAACTTCGAAAAGCCTCTTCGGGTCTTCCGAACTTGCACAACGAATTCTTTTCTCACACTCCAGTTTCGGACAGGGTTAATTAGATTCTGTGACATGGAATAATTCGGGAAGTATGGGAACTGAAGGAGTCGAAATACGATACCGAAGTTTCGTAGCCCCAGATCATAAAGGATCCATGGTAGGGCAGTTATTGAAGGAGAACAAATGGAGAATATTTGATCCAAAATTAAATAATATGGAAATCGGATCTATGTTTAATAGAACTTGCGGTGAAAAGTCATTGGTTATAACAGACCCATCACCAACTTCAATTTTCATTTTTGTTGAACAGTTTTAAGAGTATTTCAGTATTATTGTAACTCCTTCAGATATGTAGTATGAATAGTTTAGTTTTGTTCCGTAATAATAATTTGCCTGACGTCGGTCATACTTTAAAAAAACATCACTGAAGAAATATAAATACGGATCTGTAGTATAAATACGCATCTTGGCGCTATTGGCCTTTTTTAAAAATAAAAAAAGTAAAAGTTATTTATAGAGCGCAATTTTCCGTTTGTCGAAAACTTTTCTTTCAAAAAACAGGATTCCTAAATTATGGATATTTATTGTAAGACCGCAAGCATTGTCATTATTTCGAAAGAAAACATACTTTTAGCAATTTAAAACACAAATTTTTATTACTAAATGAAGATTATATAACGCGTTAAAAAATAAAACACATTTTTCGTGAAATCTTTCTGTATTGTTTTTGCTCTGTGTTTCTTTCCCTGTACACAGCGATCTGTTTTTCTTTAAAATCATCAGGAAGTTGTGCGAACTCGGCATTTTGGCTTTCTACCAAACAACGTCTTTATTACATCAAGCATTTTACAGCAGTTTCTTCCATTGCTAGCAAACCATAAAAATTGTTAAATTTTAGTTTGCGCTATTGTAAATTAATTTTAGTCGATGTGAAACTATTTTTAGAGCATATTTTTTTAAAAATTAAGTTAAGTATTAGAATCTCTTATATCCATTGAAAATTGCACAGCTGCTAACGGTATCATGTAACAAATGATGTGTTGATGGTTATACATCTTGACTGACCTTTATTCAGTGAACTGGCGATCATCCTTGAACCAAAAATTCCCTGATTCATTTACACTTATTTGCTCTGATGCAAAAACTTCCAGCATGTTCGAAAGCTTATTTTTTAATGGCATATCTTAAGTTTTCTGAAAATCAAAGAAATTTGTCACATACCTCGTCTATAATGTTTTGACTTTCTAGACAGATAGCAGAGTTGTGTTTGCCTGGAACTAATTTCATGAATCCAGCTTCTGTAATGATCTCCTAGGGTTCATAAACCAACTGAAATTTAGAAATTGTCATCAATTCAACTGCTCTGACCATAATGAATGTCATGAAATTCATGTACGTGAGTCAATACAATAAAGCCTTGCCGAACGCGGGTGTTGAGTCATTAACACATAACGCGTACGGCAAAATTAAATTTCTGTGAAAAAACGGGTTAGGTATAGTTCATATTAAGAAAATATGTGTATAATTTATACAAAAAAAATATTACTGTAATTAAAAGCGAAAATGAAACAATTGTTAAGCAAAAGAATTTCCATTACTGTCAAAAATAGGTAAATGATACAATTATGTTTTAAATAGCTCGCGATTTTTGTTTGTGTCACTTCTTCGAGACATTCAATAAAAAATAGGTAAGAAAATTTTACTGACCTTCGAATCCGGGGCTGAGCTCTTGAAATCCGTATTTTCTTCTTTGCTAAGCTGACGACTCAAAAATATTCAAAGACAACAGTTCGGATTAATAATTCATCTTTTAGAATTTTAAATGATTTTAATTAACAAAAAATAACTACACTAACATCAACAATTATTATATAAATTTAGATTATATAGAACTAATCCCATTACATCCCAAATCAGTTCGAAGTTACATTCTCCGAGGCCTAACAAGCTCTGTCAAAACGAAGACGCAAAAAAGTGCCCTCGGCATGTTGCCTAAAAGGTTATTCCATGATTTGTGGGAGGGGCCAAGCTGATAGAATCAGGGTAATCAGGAAGTTTATGACATCCTCCCACCTTTGAGTTTTTAATGACAAAACTCAAAAAAAAAAAATAAAAATGAGTCTTAAAGTTGAAGTCTCTGAGGAGGTCTTAGAGTTCGTCCTTTACGAGAAGTGGAAATCACGCGGTTCTTTTGGTTTGCAGGAATTCGTTCTCGAATGTCACATGAGTCAAGGATGTTGACTTCTAGCGGATAAAGTCTTTGGACTGGTCTAATGAAGGTACCAAAGTGTGTCTTGACTTCTACTACACGAATTCTTCCATCTTTGCCTGGATACGTTTTTACCACTTTAGCCAAAGGCCAATTAATTCTCTTTATCTCATTATCACCAATGAGTACGATATCTCCTTCTTTGATCGATGATTCTTTACGAACTTTTAAATAAACTTTCAGTAAGCCTAAATATTCATTTCGGAATATGTTTCTTAGATCTTGACGTATCTTGACAAATCTCTTTTCTATCTTTTCAGAATCAATCATATCAAAGTCTGGTACTCCAATTTCTCTGATTTCTTGGAGAAACATTGATGGGGAGAGTGCTATTAAGTCTTCAGGATCCTCTGAAAGATAAGTGAGGGTCTGGAGTTGATTATACTTTCTGCGTCACACAAGATAGTTACTACTTCCTCTTCATTTAAACTGCT
>KK119728.1:0-56230 GCA_000611955.2 Stegodyphus mimosarum | reverse complement strand
ACCAGCATGTTCAAGTTCTAGGTGTTTTTCCATAATTAATTTGTTAACCAGTTGATGTTTATTTGGCAATAATATCGGAAACCTGAATGTCTCCAAATCCTTTCTTGTGGCAACTCTTGTTTCCCCTCTTAGCAATCCATCATTACCTTTGATAACCTTCAAATTTCCACAAAATCTTAGTACGTATGCCATGATGCTCGTAATTTTACCAGAAGATGATATATCTTCGAAGAATTTAAACTTGTTTATCTGTGAATTCGTGGCAGAAGTAACAGTCTTTCTTTTTTCAGCGTTAACAATTTCAAAATCTGCATTAACTTCTATGTTTGACCAGTCCTTTTGAGGATTTCTCAGCCTATTAGGACCATTCCACCATTTAGATTTCGCTAAAACATCTGCACTGCATCCTCGAGAGGGAATATCAGCAGGATTTTGTGATCCTGGAACATAATACCAATCAGTTTGGAACACAGTCTAATGCAACTCATTAAACGTTTTGCAGTAAGGAGTGCAAATGTTTTCAACACCTCGCGTAAAGTATCTTGCTCTTTTTTTTTCATTTTGATCAATCGCCACAGTTCCTGGGCGTTTTCTAACAATCTATAAAATATTTTGTACATTAAAGGCTCTTTGTGTTCTTCAGTGACGTTGCTTTCATCATCTGGTAGCACTATAGAGTCACTGAATTCTTCATTTGTCATTTCACGAGCGTCTTTCTCGACTAATTATTTGATTTCTCATTCTTATATAGCTGAAAATCCTTCGCCGCTTACTGCTTTTGCAGTTTATACGGTTTCTTTCGCTTCATTTTGAATCAGTGGAAATCTTTTAAAATCATTGATAACTTCTGGCCACAGCTGATGCTAGCAAGTATTAATTGTTGATGAATTCAAGTTGTTACCATACGATTAATTGATTTCTATACAGTTTCTTACTAGGAATAGCTTCCGAAATGCCATTAGTCTGCCGTGCTTTCCTTCATCTAGTGTTTTGCAGATGTGTAAACCTTCCTAACATAACAGTCTTGAAATGTTTTTATGATTCCTTGATCCATTGGTTGAATTAAGAAATGGTGTTCGGTGGAAGGAACAAAACATTTACTTTTGAATACAGTCAGGGCTTAAGCTCTGTATCATGAAGATTATCGGAAGTTAGGGGCTTTAAATCTCAAGTCTTGCTGTTCTAAGCAATGTCCTGAATGAATTTTCAATCCAATCATTAAACAGGACTACCGCAATGAGGCGGATGCTATATTTGAATTCCCGCGTTTGACAAATTAAATGGATACAATTAAGATATCGCCTATGCACAAAATCACGTTCCTCAAGATCGCGTTCGGCGAGAGGGCTTACTGTACGTTTCTTCATTGTTCTAACCGATGAAGAAGTAAAATGATAGTGGCGTTTATTTCGACAGCCTCACCCGCGACCATGAGCGTAAACATGCATGCGCCATTCCGACCGAATTATTCTCAAAAATAGGGTGGAAAGATGGGTTTTTCCTTGATTTTTCCTTCCCTGGAGAACATAAATTCTCTCTTTCCGAAGAAGAGACTTCCACGTCGCAGCAAGTAATAATACCCCTTTTGAACGAGTTTATGTGATTTGGCAAAATGCCAGCCAAGGTTGCATTTAAGAAGATCGAACTAGACCAAATAAGCCAAAATTTCTAGCTTCAGACTTTATTATAAATTAATAACAGTGTAGCTTTTACTGTAATTTCCATGAGTTTTAAAAGTTCTGAAAATATATTTTCTGCTACTTCCTAATTGTAAATCTTTAATTCATTCATTTATTAGTCCAAAGGGCTAGTAATTTCGTTTTGTCATTTGCGTCGATTCACTTTCTGCGTTGATTCACTTTTCAAACTGTTGTCACCAAATGTTACAGCCCTGTATTATATTTAATGAAATTAAATCATGAGAAATCTGATAAATTTATGGCTCTTTCTCGCATTGTGATAAAACAACGGTACTTATAGCCATCAAATTTTGAATAACGTAATCCTCCACCGAATACGGGCATCTGGAAGCCCTAATTTGGAATTTGGAATTTGTTTTTTTATCTATTTTATATTTTGTCAGACATTGAAGAATTTTTGATTAACAGACTCAACGATTTCAAAGCGAGGAATGGCAGTACTGTACGAAAAAAAATTATTTTTATTTCCCACGTGCGAGACTATGCAACGGAAATTCTAAAGATATGCTCATTTAAAACTTATTTTGTGATATTGCTGTTAATTCAATTTTATGGTTTAAATAAGAAGAACATGATGTTTAATAAATAAAAGTGACACTGAAAACGTTAAATAAACGCCTCTTTAGGCGTAATGTATCAGATCTTTTTTAACTTTTTTTTAAATTTCTGTTGTGACTCAAGATAGTTTATTTGAATACCTTTCCTCTTCTAGGACATCCATTGCTGTTTTTCGTTTTGTTTGCTGAAGGAATAGCTATTGAAAAAATGATTTTAAACACAATATCTATTATTTTTTTAGTAAAGAATTTCATAATTTTTAATCCTCGCAGGTTGATTTCTTTATTTCTTTCAGATATTTTCTTCACAAAGTTACTCTCCGCCTTTCTTACAAAATCATTCTTAAATTTGTTCCTTTATTTACCCTTTTATTGATTTCAAATTTCATTTTATTTTCGCGCTTTGTTTTCACCAATTTATAACGTTCTTTTTTTCCCTAACTTTTTTCTTTTTGCTTCCTTAAGTTCCTCTTCCTAACCTTTATCTATAATCTTCTATACAAAAGGAGGTTACCATTCTAAAACGTTTTATATTTATATATACGTCCTTTTGAGATATTTATTTTGACACTCTGCCAAAATCTTCTCGAGAAAGTGACTGCTGTGCGCTAAAAAGAAGCGTCATGATGAAGATAGTTAATGAATACTCTCCCCCATGTCTTTACATTTAATCCTATTGGTCTTTTAAAGTTACACATAGCTTTCATCATTCTTTCAACTTTGCTCATGTCAATAATTGTTTTGGTTTGCTTATACGACGTCCATTCCTGGGATCTTTTTTACTGGCGTTTTGCTATTAACTGCATTAGTTGATGCCAAGGTAAATCTGCTAACTTAATAGATTCTCGAGTAGTGAATAAACGTTCTGAAGTCAATTTTGTCATAGTTTATATAGAGAATTACTATCAATAAATATCTCTATAATTAAACCAACCTGTTTTTAATACATATTGCATCCCGAACTTGCTGACAGACGTTAAATTTGCTAATGATAGTTTAATTTTTAATTGTTTTAATGCAAATAATTATTATTATTAACGCAAATAAATAGAGTTATGCATTGATATTCGGGTGGTTGTATGTTCCATTCATTATAAATTGGAGACTCTGTACCTTAATTATTCACAAGTTTTATCATTTCAAATATTGAAATCAACTCGGTTCTAAGAAACGTCAGTGTATCACTAGCGGTTCATCTTTGCTTATTAACCTTATTTATTACAAAATCATTTATGCTGTGACATTTTATATTTTCACTCATTGTTGCTTCAATGAACATTTTGCTCATGAATTTTCTGTATTCCACAGAAGATTGTTAACATTAGATTATTTTGACCTGAAAGGAGTGGTATGCTTTTAACGAGATTCGGTTTTCTACTACGTACTTCTCATTTGACACAGTGAAAAGAGCACACACACTTTAAAGACTGTCGGAGACGAGATTAACATGAGCTTATCAATGTATAAATACACAATTTTTGATGCACAAGTTACATAAATACTATCGAAAACATTTCAAAATAAATAGCTTGTATTTGCATGCTTAGGATTAATAAAAATAGCAAAAAAACACTTCATATTTGTAAGTTCAACAGTACTCTACATTACAAAGAATTGTAGAAACAATTAACAAACTGCAATTGCATACTTCGCAAATTATTGGAACCGTTTGTAAGTGATTTTCGCCATGGCATTTCATCCCAAATCTAGTCTATAGATCTACCATATTATGTTGGAATTTACATAACTCAAATATGTATTTAGGTATTTAATTACTTTTAAAATGATAAATTGTGCCTGAGATGTAACATTAGCCTTTTTCAAAACAACAAAAAAAATTTTTTACACTCAGCAACGAATGAAACTGAAAACAGTATCGTATTTACAAACCGGTATTATTTTATAAGGTATTTTCTCCCGCCGATTGCAAAGCGGATTTCTTGAGTTTCCTGCATCGATACAATTTAATAGGTCTCTGCATGTTTCCTCAATTTAATAACTTAGAGATCTGTGGCGATCAAGGAATTGCTGCCCTTTCCCAGGTACACTTTCGTGACGCGACGTAGAATGTTCTGCAAAACTTTTGCAGTCCCTTGACGAAATGCATACCTATAATGTATACAATTTTCAATAATGGTTAAGTGAAGATTTTAGCTTTCAAATAACAACAGGAACACTTGTTGCAGTAAAGTCTAGAAAACTGCACAAAAGCCACTAAACTATTACCGAACTGAGAGCAAACCTTCCTTTAGAATTAATCATATGTTTTAGAGAGTATCTGAAAGCTGAAGTTTTTGTTCACATTGCACATGACATAACCAGCTTTAAAACTGAAATTTATTGTAAGTATCGGGTTGTTTCAAAAGGCTACTCATAAGTGGGCTTAATAGCACGTGTATGTGGAGGATGACAGTAATGTCTTAATTACTACAATGGAGGGAGTCTTTAAAACGTTATATAGGTACATGAGACCAGTTTTTGAATCCAAGACTATGATTTATCTAACCGCATCTAACTGCATTTATTTCTGTCTATCACATATGAATTTTCTTCATTTGAAGGGTATAATTTTAAAGGTCTGGTCTAGTATGAAGTACACAGAGCACAAAATTTGAATAATACACACAACAGCTGTAAGACAAGTCATGCATACTATTGCACAACAATAGCATTGTCTTATGTCTCATTTTGTAAAAATCATCTGCAGTTTTAGTTGGTTACGTAACTGGAATGCAGCTCCTCTCAGCGTTATTAAACAAAACACGAATCAAATGCCTTGAGGAAATACTACTTTGTTCTTAGATGTATATGGCTTGGTTTGGTTTGGTTTATGTGATTATGGCAGAGCTTCGAGGGTTGTCTGCCTAATGGAAGGGATGCTTTCGTAGAGGACTTTCTAAGGGAAACTGGTTCGTATACAAGTTACACATGGGGAAAACCACGAAAACGCCCATGCAGGCGGCCCGTTTGCGGACCGAAATACCAGTGTTCAGTGAAGCCTTAATATATGTTTTACATTTGTATATCTTTTATAATTATATGTCACACATTTATCATCATTGAGACAATACATTTTTAGTCATACATTTTTGTCGTAAAGTAAAATATTTTCTCTCATTCATCGCAGAACTTCAATTATATATATATTTTTACGTATTTAGAAGTTGTACATATAGCTACGAAGAGGAGAAACGAAGACCTTTATCTGTGTTGAATCATCCCAACAAACAGTTTCATTCATTCAAGAAGTACGAATTAAAAAAAAAATTATGATCGTTTTTATTTTTGCATTAAATACTATGCAGTCCTCTGTATTCTTATTTTAATGACGAAATAATTATTGAAATATATATTTTATTTTAAAAGCAATAAAACAGGATTATGAAATTAGATTTTTGTAATAGCTGTACAAATACAGTAGCATTGAAATTCTAGTACTAAGATATACATATTACATTTTTAAACAAAAATTTCGAATACAGCAGGCGCTGCTTAATGTGATCACGTTCGTCCATAGCTCTTATGATATTTTAACCGATTGATGACATTAAACAACGAGAAAATATATAGTTCAAAACAGCAAAGGAATTTTATTAATTTAATGTAAATGCAACAAGAAGCCTCTAAGATGGTTACGGGAGCCTACTAAGATACCAAAGGGTCTGGTTTCGAATCCCGGAGAAGGAATGGATGTTTTTACATGTATAGTGTCTGTGCGGTATGGGGGTCTCTAAATATGCGACGAGCCGAAGCCTTCTCGAGAGGTTGATGATAGAGTAAGAGGAGGTAGAAGAACGTCAGATCCGTCCGCCGGGATGCTCTCCTTCAAAACTGGGGGCGGAATCTGTATGTCATCTATATGGTGCTGAAGGCTTTGCCAACGATAGGTGCAGTCTTGCTCTGCTTGCCACGAGGAGTTTCGTGAGCTTGTTCTAATGTCACTGGCAGGCAAGTGAGATAAGTAACAACAGAAATGCAACAAGGAACACGTAAATAAGTACTTTGACAGAATTTTAATCAGAAAAATGCAAAATTTATTTATGAACACTTCATAATATCTTTAACGCAACAGTTCATTTTTAAACTCCTCGTAACATTTCTAGAGATCATTTGACCAATGCTATATCCCTAATCTTAGTACTTGGAAGGTATTCCTGATTCACTGGAAGAGAGCACGCAAATGTAAACTTAAAACTGAGCAGAAAAGCAACCTTAGTTTGGGGTAGAGGTTTTTAAGGTTTTTCGCTATCTCTTCTTAATAAGGGGGACCTGTGTCTGATCATCCTCAAAATAGATAGAATTATTAAAAATCTACTCCACACTAAAGTTTAAATAACTGACTAAAATCAAACATAAGTTTTTTAATGATATAACCAGTTAGGCGACTTATTTCTCTGACACTTAACAATTTTTATAATCTATTTGGCGAGTTCCGTAAAACGTTTTTTTCCGATAGTTCATTGATAATATTAACCGAGTTTTTGTTCATAATAAGCTTTGCCTGTTCCACGTGTTCGTATGCAAACGGACGAGACTTTCACAATTCACTAACAATACGCGAATTGAAACATTACCGCCATCACATTAAGCGGATCTTCTATATATTTCTTTCTTAATTATATGTGTTGTTTGAATGATTCTTTTAGAGGAAAATATTATTAATTAAATTTCATTTTTCAGACAATGGAATAGCTGACGTGTGTTCTCAAATTAATAAAATAGAAGCAAAAAGTGATCGAGAGATGGCTGTGTGTTATTTCATCACTGTGCGCTTAGATGTAATAAAACTTATGTGATATTAATAGAAGAATCAACGTTTAAAAATGCTATTTTTAAGATTTTAAAATTTTGATAAATTGTGTTTAGAAAATTGTTTACTACTGCATTACATTTGCTTTATTTTCTAGCGCATTTTCCCTTCGTTTTTCCCTAATTTCATTACACTTCGAGGAAATGTTATGCAAATAAATTAATTTCCGAATAACGCGGTTACAGCAAAAACATAAAAAAAATTAAAAGTAATCATGAATAAACTACAAGTACTATCATAAGATCATTTGTTTGAAAGAAATCTACAATGCATGAAGAATGCATAGTAATATTAATATTTCTGTATCTAATAAGGTATCTTAATTTCTAGTTCACTGTAACTTGAATCTCGCCCGTTTTTATCGTTGTTTCTGCTACACTTTAGGCCCTAAATCGTCCATAAATTATTAGAAAAGGTGAAAAAGAAACTGACTAAGTGAAATCGTAGACTGAATATTTCGTAGACTGATGTGTTCGATTCTTGATAATCCGCCCCCCCATCGCTCCGTTCTGCTTCTTTAACCCGATTGTCCTTCATTCTTCCGGTATCCCTGTTGGGAACTATGGGCAAGACTCATTCACGTGAGAAACTCCTGGACCGTCAGGTATAACACTTCAATATTTTTCAGGTATTGTAATGTTAATGTTGCTACGTATGCTTATTGGAATTTAGGTTTCTCTTAATGAAATACTATTGTAATAGTTACCAATAAATTGGTTAAAAAAGAGAGAAAAATGTGTAAGGAAATACGGTATTTACGAAAGCAATACAATGTGATCAACTCATTGAAGTACACAAACTTGTCCACATATTATTCTCGTTTACTAAAGAACCAATGATCTCAAGCCAACTAAACCTCAGACGTATTTGGTCCGGAGATTGAATATAATATGTTTTTGATTCGTGGCTATACATAAAATTCAAGAATCAGAAGGAAAAGTTTCAGCGTGACCTTCGCAAGTATTTTGCGAGGATATGTCTTTGCTACTAAAGTGAAATAATTGCTACATGGACAAATTCATTTTAAAATTTAGAGGAATTCTTTCTCTAAACATACTGAGGAGAGCGAAAATTACGCGAATATTTTTTCCTTTTTTAATTTTCTGAGTCTATTGCTAAAGGCCTAGGGAGTGATAAACGAGCGGGGAAATATGGTATATTTTCTATACCTTTCTTTCGAAATCGAACTTGAAATGGAAATGCGGCACCAGTACTGACATCAGAAATGAAAAATGATGGAATTTTTTTGCTTTCTGAAAGTTTCAACTTGCATTGTAAACAGAATCGAGAACGGCTCTCGTATAACAGGTACTTAACGATATGTCATTAAAATAATTTTTCAAAGCGAAAGAAAAAAATAATCAAAATAACGTAAAGGAAAACTTGATGATGAGAATTAATTCCCTCTGGAGACTTACTAACATCCCATTCCCAAAACAAATTTTAAGAACGTGACAAATCACCGAAAGCATAAGAAAAAATTTCGAAATTAATCTCTAATTAATCATTTCATTATCCTAGCAAAGAAGAACCTTCTAAAATGATTGTTATTCTTTACTTTAACGGTAAAGTAATGGATCTAATTAATCTCATTTTGATGAAGTTGATTTATTATTGAAATGGAAAGGTACTAAAATTTTGATCCGCAAACCCAAACAAAATTATTTTGTCAGGTATGGCTGAATTTAAGACTTTCAAAATATAACACTGTTAAGTAGCCCTGAATAAATATTTATTTAAATTTTTCTTTTTAAGCAACGAAAAAAAATGTTGCTCAGTTTCCTTATTAATGTGCGTTCCGTACTAACTTAACAAGTCATTTATCATCCATATTTCTTGGCATGTGCTGCCATACTACTCTGCATTAGATATTTAATTTTTAACTGATTCGATGTCGAAAGTGGCAGTTCTCATGTTTGCAGTATTACGCATTTTGGCAAAGAATAATTTTTTGCTTATCTCCTAACAACGACTTTTTTTTTTTTTTTCCTAAACGTTAATACAGAAGATGTTTACACATCTTTAAAAAGATTTCGATTAAAAATTACATAAAAGCAAATGTTTTGGAATAAACGTTTAGGGCGATAGCATATTATTTGAAATGAGAATTATCGTCTGCTGCTTTTACAAGCTGAGGACTGAAGGCTATGCTTTTGCCTTTCCGAAGAGAAATATTCTTATCCCGTAATTCAAATGAGTTTTGAAATGCATGGTATTAAAATTTCTAAGTGCAAAATAAACAATATGAATTGGAAAGTGAAAAACCTTCATTCATTAATTCCACATAGAAATAAAACTCTAGAAGAATAACCGAAGAAATGCATATTCCGATTCTAATCTTTCCAGAGTTAAGTCGTTGGTAACAGAAAATCCGCCGACATAGAAATCAATTGCTAAGTATCTAAATATATCTGTTGCAACAATAAATAAAATGACAAACCAAGAGATACAACTTAAAAACGCTAAAAATCACAATATTTACCAGATATTGCACAGGCATGAGGCTTAACGTAGGCCATTAAAAACTCAAAATAGCTTCATTAAGAATTGAAAGATATAGAAAACATAAAACACCAAATACAATTAAAAAAATTTTTTTACAATTAAAATTAGAGTTGCTGCGCAAAAACAAGCAATTCAGCCAGCAGCAAGAAGCCAGATTTTTCGGTGCACAAAACAAAGTTTCCTTTTGGTCCCACTCAGCAAAAAGACACTGAAGGTGTAGAAAGACTATTCTGCTGTTTCAAACGTAAACAAATATGGCTGCTATGTTAAGAAAAATTATGTTAAGCAGCACTTAAAAAACTTTTAAATTATTGATAATTTGAGGCTACTCGTTATTGAATTATGCGAGATAAATGCATACACACGTACGTAGAGACGCCACGAAGAAAATCTTTGCTGAATCCATTTTAAATGCGTTTTATAATTCGTTTGGGGAAAAAAGAGTCCTTTATTGTGTCCTTACGTATAGATGTCACATAAAAACATTGCTAAATTGTACTGGATAGCGGTCAAAATGGATATTATCGTTGAAATAAGGTCCCCGGAATATTTTGTGATTATACAATGCTTCGTTTACTTCGTACAAGGAAGTAAATAGGTTTATTAATCATAAAAAAGAAAGAAAAATTAAGTACAAGACTTGTTCCGTCAGTGCAAGACAAATTTCACTAATGGGTTTGAAACTGTAAGAGGACTGTTTTGCAATCAGAAAATAAAAGTATGAAAATTGGAAAAAAAATAAATCAGCTGAACATATCAAGAGAAAGCTTTTCGTCCGATATTTATGGAAGGAATTACATTTCTTTACCCTAGTGATTTCGGAACTTCGTCAAGGCAAAGCAGCAAGTCATACTCCGCAAATAGATGTTGCATTCTTTGAAAAAATCTGATGTATACACCACATTACTTCCTTGCACGGAATATTAAAGTATAGTCATTTTTTTTCGCACTTCGTTTAAACTTCTTGGGTTGAATTAAATCTACTTTGTCCATAGCGCATGAACCACAGGAGAATAAATGCACTCTTCAAAATTTACAGCATTTGTTGACCGTAGCGACACTCTGGCGCTAGGTTTACTTAACAGCATTACATCTCATTCATTTTATAACTCAGAATGCACAAAAAGTTATATCATCTGAAGAAGTATCTAATTGTTGCCACGTTTTCTATTCAAATACTACAATAAATCTAAAACGAGGTATAAAAGAAATTAAACAAACAACTACAACAAAAAAAGGAAACAATTTTTCACAGAGGATTCAGTATTTCTAATTCAGTTAATTTAGTTCTCACTTAGCGACAAGGCAAAAATACATAACATCTCAAAATAGCTATATTACAAATTACGAAGTAAATCTTAAACACTTATTTCCTCGAATAAATTCTAGAATGGATTAAGCATGATTTAATTCGTAATAATAAAAGAAGGCGTTATCTTTGTTGCTGCGAAACGTAGTTTCTCTAGATTGGCAACAAATCCACTAATGTGCTAAGTTTCAAATTTAAACAAATATGACTGCTATATATTAAAATAATTAGGCTTAGCCGCATTTAAGCAACTTTTAAATTGTTGATAATTCTACAGATATTGCATGCAGATTTACTAAAGGCATAAAAACCTTAACCGAAAGATAAGATTCATTTCAATCATGTTTTAAGCAAAAAATGCGCAATTTACCAACATATAAGAATAAAAAAATCTGAGCTCACTGAGCCGAGTATCAGAA
Organism: Stegodyphus mimosarum; assembly: GCA_000611955.2. Classification (NCBI taxonomy): domain Eukaryota; kingdom Metazoa; phylum Arthropoda; class Arachnida; order Araneae; family Eresidae; genus Stegodyphus; species Stegodyphus mimosarum. The sequence continues at coordinate 44,930 of KK119728.1, read as the reverse complement.
TGGGTATATATATATATATATATATTTGGTGAGGCCGATTACAACGAAAAAGGGAGGTGCACATATATATTTATAGCAGTCCTATATACAAAATTTCAACGTCCTGAGACTACTCGTTTTTGAGTTATGCGAGATACATACGTACGTACGTACGCACAGACGCCAAGTAAAAATCTCTTCAGAATCCATTTTAAATCAGTTTTATAATTTTTTTGGTGAAGAAAGAGTCCTTTATTTTGTCCTTACGTACACATGTCACGCAAAAACATCGCGTAAATGCGTGACACGTGTCAAGCAAAAACAATTTTATCATTTCTGATAAATCATAAGATCATCTTATCATTTTATCATTTGATCTTTATGAAAAACTGTTATTCCAGAATTTTATTGTTAGTTCTGTATAGAAAGGAGATTTTAAACAATCTTAAAACTACAGTTGAGAGAATTCAGTTCAAGGACTTACCGTTTGATTGAGACAATTTTTCCGATTCTACTCCTTGTCCGGTTCTTTTCGCTCTCCGCTCCAACCTCGCTAACCGGTTTCGATCTCACTGCTTGTTGTTGTGTAGCGAAATTAAAATAATCAAGTAATTTATGGTTTATCTAAATTAATCTATTTATATTCCAAATTATACTACACAACGTGTAATTTTTCTACTTAATATCTGTGCTAATTTGTTTTACTTTAACTGGGTGTTTTGTGCTTAAGGGTTTACGTTCTTAACATTCGTCCTTCCCTAAACTTGCAGACGGAAGACAATGGGTGTATTTCTCACGTAATATTTGAAGTTAAAAATACTTAATTTGAGTTTATATCTTTATACTATTGGAAGCAGACAATTTGATCTTCTCTTTAAGAATACTTTCAAGTCAGTAGCTAAATTGCATTTTGGGTTATAGCAATTTATTTAACAAATTTTTGTACTTTCTTGGTTTTTCGAAAGAAGGGAGGGGGGATGAACACAGTTTTGAATAAGATTTTGTGCTGCCTTTTTCACTGTTATGGTGCATTCCCGGCGGGGTGATAGTTTTACCATTCGACCGTCCTCGCAAGTGCTTATTTTGAGAGCTTTTTGGCGAAGCCGGGGAAAAGTGTTTGAACTAATGACTTGGAAAGCGAGAAACTTTTACAGTGCGTAAGGCTATGGGTGGTTGAACAGGTTTTTTCACAAATTTCGGTGCGTGTTGGCGAGCTGTGGTAAACTTTCTTAACAAAAGCTTGATGCAATTGTGTCTCTTTACCTTCTCTCCGGTGTTTACGGTGTTACAACTTCGTCGTGATTTTTCGAAGAGGGGCAAACTCGCTCCCTCAGGCCACTGTAGATGTGCCGAGTTAAATTTTGTTCTTGCCTCTTATGGGGGTTTTCATCTGTTTCTTTTATTTTAGTTCTGCAATGCAGGTTTGCTCACCTAAAGACAATTTTGATCATCAAATTGCCTCAAAGAAAAGAAAATTTACCTGAATTGTCGAAATAGCTGAATAGATTTGCAAGCATTTTCGCTTCTCGTGTTTTTTTCTCGTCACCATCCTAATTGATGTACAGTTCCTGCATCAAATGTACGGTCTCTCGTCACCATCTTTCGTTCCGTTTTGCCTGAGTGCCGGGTGCAGTAAGACGCTGTATCGCCGAGTTGAAGCTTCCAGGTACCCTCTATCATCCAACTAATCTCTCGGATTCTTCGGTTTTTTCCATCTCTACCCTAGTTTCTTTATCAGAAAAGCTGGCTTTGGATTCACGAACATCTGAGGAACCAGACTTTATCCTGAAGGAGTGACTTGCAATTCGGACGATATGGAGATAAAAATTTTGTTTTTTTTTTATATTACACTAGATTAATTATAAAGTCAAACAGTAATCGATTAAATAAATTTAATTCTACTTAAGAGTTAAATCTCGGATAGTGCTTAGAAGCGATAACCTTAAAAATTTTATTTTCACCTTGTAAAGTATTTCTCCGGTCTTCTTCGCATGCCTTCGTCGTTTAGCGGTCAGCACGCTCGACGCGTAACCAAGAGGTCCGTGATTCGATTGCCGGCGAAGGCGTTGCTCATTTATCATCACTCCTGCTTCCGAAATAACCTAATGTCTCTACTAGTGGCGCCCGAACTAAAAAGTGGTGGATGATGATTCTGCAACGCGATTTGGCAATTAGGGCCCCTGATCCCAAGTCGCTCTTTAAAAAGGGGAGTATATAAGGTATTTCTCCCGCCTTCTTCGCGTGTCTTCGGGGTGTAGTGGTCAGCAGGCTCGGCGCATAATCGAGAGGTCCGTGGTTCGATTCCTGGCGAAGGAGTTGTTCAATTTTCATCCCTCCTGCTTCCGAAATAACCTAATGTGTCTACAACCTGTTATAAGTAAGAAAGATTAGCTAAATGCTGAGGATTAGAAGTTTAATTTACTTGTTAAGGGTTTTTTTAAGATTGCTGTTTTGAAATAACAGTACTTTAGTTTGTTAAATTGCGAAATATGTGCAATATAGTAAGTGAAATGTAGGCTTTAAGTTGATTGAGGAAAAATTTGTGAAGGGAAAATTTTAACAAATTAATTCTATGTGATTTTTGAATTGATGAGAAATTAGTTCAATGAGATTTTATATTTTAATACTCATCCAGTTCATGTTATGCTGAGCAGAATTTTAGAAGCATTATTTTTAGGAATGTATTAGTAGGTCATAATGATTGGTAAATTCATTTCATTCATTAATGTTTTAAGAATTTGTTATTCACCCTCAGGAGAGTCTTAGTTAATACTATAATTGATATGTCTTTTACCTAACCTGCCTAGTTTGGAAATAAATCTTAAGGTTATCTTGAAATTTAGAAATGTTTGTTTTCTTTATGTATTATGTGGCATGATTTTATTCATTGAACATGACTTTTTACACCAGCATAAATGTTAGTAGAGTTGTTCATAATTCACAGCGCAATGTTCTAGCCTTTGATCTGATTAATTTGAGACAAATTTTAACTTGTTCGTGGTGTCTTCTTAAAAGCACCACAGAATATCGTTCGCATCATTCTGCTTTTCTTTCAGTCATTTCTAACCTCTCTTACGCGTCGTTCAGGATCTTTTTTATCAAGGTTATTTTTAGTGAGCAGTAAGTCTTAAAGAACCGATTCGTTTCAGTGAGCGAACCGTTCTCACAGAATCGAATAAAAGAGCAGTTTTCTCCATAGCTATTATGAAGGCTACGCGTTGAAGAAACTTTAATAAATAATTTTGTTAATGAAGTATATAAACATCCACAATTCCAAAGGATTCGATAAACTTCATATACTTTACCGTAGTTCAAATAAACAAAGAAAGGTATAATCCAGCAGTTTTCTTGAGTGTTGCATTCAACTTCACCGTATGTATGTACATTATATTAGACATTTGCAAGTATGTATTGATTGCTGTAATCAGATAACTGGCTATTTCAACTAGTATGTTACTTCAGATTGGTTTAACAAGTACAGCGTTCAATTATACAGGTTATCAGCTCAGTAAGCTATATTAGCAGTCTACTAAAAAACGCATGTGACTTTCGCAATGTTCCAACATCCGGTCGCATGAATAGAGAACATTCTCACCATAACAGCCCAGAAAACAAAACATGAGCCACATGATTTGTTATGTATGAAAAAATGTCTATGAATATTTAGCAAAGAATTTACATTTTTTGCACAGAATTTTGTACAGAAGTACACATAAACTGAAATTTCTATATACAATTTCTTCTAAACTATAAATTTTTAATAAACATATGTATGTGTATTGTAATAGAATTGTACTTCTGAAAGACCATTAGAAGGAGAATTTGGCTTCCGGCAGAAATTTATGTGCACCATTATAGTTCATTTCGAAGTATTAGAAGTCGGACATATTGAAAGGAAAAACGATTTATTTTCTGTAATCTGCTCTTCAGACTGTTTTTTTTTTTAATATATATGATTGAATTTATATCCTAAGACTTATATTGTCCCCATTTGTTTATTCATTTACTTGTATAATTTGCAAATTATGCTTGGTTTCACGACACACGGGAGCAAAGATATAATGAATTCGAGGAGCGCATTTCAAACTGAGTGAGATACTTTACGTTACAAATAGCCTCGTTCCTGCGACTGTTCGGTTTTTGTTCTTAGGTTAGATTATTGGAACATGGAAAGTCACACGATGGCTGTCTGCCAAAGGGAACTGATGCCTTCGTGGGGAACTTCGTAAGGGAAACTGGCTTGCATTCACATGGAGAAAATAATGAAAACCAACCAATCATGACAGTCTTTTGATTTATGATAACGAGATAAAAAATGTATGAACATACATAGGCAAGAAGTTACATCCCCCATAGCACAAGACATCCTATTTAAGTCGCAATGTCCTAGGAAATAAAATATCCCGAGGATGTTGATTCTCAGATATCCTGAGGACTTCTTAAGTCAACATCCTGAGGATGTCCTCTTCAGGTCACAATGTCTCGGAATATATGAAAATCTCCTGAGGATGTTGTTCTCAGATATCTTCAGAACTTTATCGTCCTGAGGATGCACAGGTAATCTGAAAGGGGCTTTAAATGAACTAGCTATTCCTAAAATATTTCCAATATAAATAATTGATTTTATATGAATACACGTAAACATCTGTATTCATATAAAATCAATTATTTATATAATTGCTTCCATCTACTATAAATTATCAAAAGCATAGAACTAATTGCTAATCAAATTTTAATTCCTTATCTATGAGTCCAAATATGAGTTAAAATTTGGCTAACAGCGCAGACAGAAAATTTTCTTAAGTATCTAGCGAAAAAACATATTATTTTACAACTAATTCGTATATTTAGTTTCGTATTTTTTTTCTTAGATGCATTAAATTGCTCAATTTTTTAAATTTGAAATGCATTTTAAAGTCATATGTTTCTTCAATTGCTTATCAAAGGGATATAGTCAAGCACTGTAATGGTATCCTCCCTAGCGACTAGAGCGAGTTGAAAGAAAAGCCGGAGGGGTTAATCATTAAATTCATTGAAAGTACTGTACTTTTTGTGGAGGCGGATATCTGAAAATATTAAAATAAAGTAACTTTGCATCACACGCAAATTAAATTATGAGAATCAAAATCTTAATCTATGGATATTCCGCATATAAAAATTTAATTATTATGCTTACATTATTTTTCTCTTGTATATGTTGACTGTAAGAAAAACTCGAAATATTTCAAATTTTTGTTGTTGTTTCACAGTGCCTAGTGATCATAGCACTTCGCACGTATTTTGAGCTTCATTTTGAAAGTCTGTTTAAGAATAAATTCTAATTGCTACATAATACATTTTGCAAACATTATTTCAGATATTTTGCTAATATCTTTGAACTCAAACATGATTTACGTTGCAGGTTTGCTTAGGAAATCTTTCACGGAGACATTTATCCTATGAGCAGAAGGCCATGATGTACTATGCTTTAAGTAAATAATCCTTCAGGCTGCAGAGAATTAAACCGCTAAACTCTGGTAGTTCGACAAGATTCAGATCCTGGGGAACGAAATGGCTGCATGAGATTTTTCATGTTCTTTTCCTTAGGTATAGCGTATAAACGAGCCAATCTCTCTTAAAAATGGAAAGTGGTTAGTAAAGACATTCCTTTCCTTTGTTAGACTGCCCTCAAATGCTTTGCCACAGACCCTAAAATCAGGCTAATCAAAAAAAAAAAAATTTTTTAATTTCCAATTGCCGTTAGAGGCAATGGCTTCCTCGAGTGCTTTGCCACAGACCCTTAAATCAGACTAATCAAAAAAAAAATTTTTTTTTAATTTCTAATTGCCGTTAGAGGCCCTTACCCGTTACAGGCAATGGCTACTATTAAGGCCGGAAGCGGTAATCTTGTTATTATGAGGGTAATAGATGGACCACCGTTGCTTCCTATGTGTGTACAGGCAATTTATAATCGTGCCATCTCCGGTATTCGAACTTTGCCCTTCGATACGGCAAGCAGTCACTAACCACTTTCCCGTCTCTGCGGCACTAATCAGAAATTATGCAGTATTTAGTTGCTTGGAAATATGCATGCGGGAAATTAAGGCATGGCTGAGCGATGCACTTATTGTTCAAATAAATTGATCGAAGATTTTAGAACAAAACATATTACTGAAAGGATTTAGATCCCAAAATCGTTCCAATAAGCTAGTTCTTGACATAGAAATAACTATACTTTGAAACTGCAAAAGAAAAAAACTACTTTTTGACCTCTTACAGTACTATATTAGTAATAAATGATGTTTAGTGCTTTGCAATAATAAGTAACAAGAATTTGTTTAACCCACGAAATTTTAGTTTACAGGCGCAGTTAAAAACTAGTCTGTACGAGCTTTAATTTGCTTTAATTTGAATTTATAAACAGAAGAATAATTTTATTGGGCTAAAATATTCATTACAGTTTTTTCGTTCATTTTCTGGCAAGTTCTTTAATAATGGCACTTAGTCTCTCAAAATGATTGAGGTAAGAAGTAAGTTATTTTTTACCTCTCTGTAATAGGAAAATGATGTTTAATGGGGAGAAGTAATTTCTTAGCTTCTTCAAACCTCACTTTGCTACCTGAGAGAGCTCTTTAGTCGTACAAATATTCGGTCTTTGCTAAACAAAGCGCTGAAAAATATATCCAGCACTCTCCAATTTTATACGTTATGCCGACAATGCTACATGACTCCTCAGAATTTAACAATAATTACTGCTTTATTAATTTATTTGTAACATCCAGAAAATACAGTAAACACTTTTCTTTAAGGCAAATAACAGAAAGTTAAATGTTGTTATAAAACCTCAAAATTAGATAACGGATTAAATAGACGTTCAAACTTTAACTTTAAAAAAAATAATTTTTAAATTAAACGCATTCTTTAAACTCAGCAATTTTATTACTCTATTTTATGCTATAAATAACAATTAAAGTCTAAAATCTTAAATCTTTGTTTCCATTGTTCGCAAAACTGCCCTTTTTCGAGAAACTGAGCTCTGCTCAGAATGTAACACCTCCCAGCACTTTTTCTGTAGCAGAAAATTGCTCTTTTGTTAACGTGTGTTTGTGGCAAGTTTCCCTTCTCAGTATCCCCTACAAGGGAAACTTGTAGAGAACAAAGAAAGCAGAAACGGAAAGGTCATCTGAAATCTGAAGTCACTTTCAGCGGAGAATGCCCCCAACGGTGTTAATTGCTCCGTAACAGTAATATTCTTGAAGAACCTCACAAAGTGGAAAAGTACACGTATTTACTTTTTGATTTCTAGAATTCTGCTGAAGTTTAAACTTTAATTGTCGTCGTTTCAAATTCTGTTCCAGTTAGGAGTTTTCCTTTAGTTTGCGAAAATTATCAGAACTAAAGGACAGATTTATAGGAGAATAAATCAACGTATATTATCGGAGTCATCAGAAGATGAAGTAGCATTTAATTATGTAAAATTGCCTGTGCCGAATTTTCGCGCTAGCAAATATCTTTGAAGTTCCAGTTCAAACTGTGATTCGGAATATTAAACTCATTGAACTTGCACTTCGATCTATAACGCTTGTTTTGAAGTTGGTAAGACGGTACTGAATCTATTTCATTCGAACGGAAAAGGGAAATGAAAGATATTTTATACAATGTTTCATCACACTACTAGTGAGAACTCGTTTCTGGAATTAATAGAATGGAGCTTAAAATTTCAAATCAATCAGAATGCTTTGAGTGCATTATTAAAAATACTGAAGAATCATAAATGCTTGAACAATTTATCAAATGATACGCGTACAGACGTGGACACTCGTAGGAATTCCTTTATAAAAAGAACGGGGAATGGAAACTATGCATACTTCGGCTTAGAAAATCAAATTTAAAAATTGCGTAGCCTTCAGATTTTGCTTCAGTTATCTTGTATAGAGATAGCAATAAATATTAATGGTTTATCCATATTCAAATCAAATAATAGTTCACTCTGCCCGATTTTGGTGAATATTATTTCTACTAGAAATGTACTTATCGTAGGTGCATATTATGGTAGTTCAAAACCAAAAGCTAATGAAATTTTAAAAGAAATTACGGACGAAACTGTGAAATTATCTAATGAAGGTATTAAAAGTCAAGCAGCTAGTCAAGCCCCTTGATAATTATTGGGAGTATGTATTAAATATTCCGTTAGACTTTATGCGCCTTGTGTGCTTAGGGGAAAAGTAGTACGAAAAATGATTAATATTTGGATAGGTGGACGGGCAGCTTACAAGCACGATTACCGCATAAAAATATTGAATTAATTTTAAAAATTTGACCAATTTTAAGCCTTATGTACCAATTGAATTTGCAACAAAACCAAGGAACCTAAAATAATTTAAACATTGGAGAGCAACACAATACCGTCAATTTTTACTGTACTCTGGCCCAGTTGTTTTAAAAGAAATTTTAAACATTAAGCTATATGATCATTTTTTACTTCTTCATATTTCGATTAGACTCTTACGCGAAATACAAAATCAGACGGCAATTCATGAATACCCACAGTCTCTATAAAATCTCTTCGTAGTAAATTTTGGGCTTTATTATGGAAAACGGTATATTTCTCATAATGTTCAAGGCTCACTGCATGTTTGCGAAGATGTAAAATTATTTGGGCCGTTAAATAATTACAGTGCATTTAAATTTGAAAGCTATATGTCTTCTATAAAAAAAATAATTAGAAAATTTTCTGCTCCATTACAAACAAATAGCAAGACGAATTGTTCAATCATATTGTAGCCATCAATAATGATTCAATGATCGTAACCGACTTAAGTTCAGAATTTCAAAATTTTACACACATCTCATTCACTACTTAAAGTTTATTAAATGCTTAATTTTAATATGGATTTTGAATACAAATTAACTGACGTCAGAACTGATTTTGTAGAATAATTTAATTATGAATATATTGAAGAATTCAGTTTGGGGCTATTGAATGGTTAAAAATTATTTTTAATATTTTAAAGTAAAATTTTCTCTCGTAATATTTTGTATTTATAATTCATTTTAAGTCCCTTGCTCAGTTCTAGATATATTTACAAATTATTAAATAAGTTGAAATTCAAATAAAAAAATAAGTTGTATAAATATTCTCAGCATTTCTTATTTTTCCATAGTAACCACAGAAGGAGGACTTGAGACAATCTGTCGAAAATAAGTAGGTTTTAGGCATCAGAACACCTTCGCATACTTTCACTGGAATGTAAGGAAGATTCCTGGGATATACTGGAATGCGACATTAAGCAGTCGGGAGTATGTATTTAAGAGGTTAAAGGGATAGTCTGGGATATAATAACTAGTATTTCAAATCTTGATAACAACCCATATTCTGTCGATGGGACCTAGATATTAAGTTCTAAGGATAAACTGGGATGTGACATTAAGCACTCGGAAGGATAAGTTTAGGAGGAAACTGGGATATCATGGGATGTTCTGAGGATATAGTAAGTAAGACTTTAAATCCTAGTAACATCCCATACGCTGTCGATGGGACTTAGATAGGATGTTCTGAGGATAGAATGGGATGTGTTTAGGAGGTTAGTGGGATATCTCGGGATGTCCTGAGGATGTAGTGTGTATGGTTTCATGTCCTAACAACATCCCGTACGCTGTCGGTGGGAGTTAGGTAGATGTCCTGAGGATATACTGGGATTGTTGCAAAATAGCCTCGAAATTTCACAACAAATTAATAAAAGTAGATGGCAAATTTATTTTTCTTACCTTGTATCTAGCGCAGCATCAAGCGAGATCATACCTAATTAGCTTGTAATCCAAAAAGAGGTAGTAGACGGAAGTTGTCACGAAACACATACTTTATTAATACACGAAAATAGATTGAAATTTGTTAGTATCACAAGTATATATCGAAAAGGGGGTTATATAAAAGAGAGTGTCATATCACTGTCCTTTCCTGAAGGAGTGAGAAAAGTGTGAGTAAAGAATAAACGAGTTACACTATTAACTCCTTTGCAGCGTTTCCAGTTCATAATGTTTATCACGCTATTGGCGACAGTCCATCACTATATGCATACCAACAGGGATATGACATTAAGCACTCAGGAGGATGTGTTTAGGAGGTTTGGGGAATATTACGGGATGTCCTGAGGATGTGCGTATATCCCGCTAGCAACATCCTCGGGATATCCCGAGGTTGTTTTTGTGCTATGTCTGATAGTGTAAATAAAAAGGATGTTTTGTTTACACAATGTACGTATACACGAAATTTATAACTTCTCTTAAATAAAGAATGGAGCAATTTTAGTGCACCTACTTGTATGCATTTTTAATGAGCTATACTCTTAATAAATAAAATTAAAGTTTAAAAGAGAAAAAAATGGGAGTGAGTAAAATGGCCTCCCAAGCTAGTCAATTTCTACCGAAGATATGTGCTGATGAACTCCTCTTCTTGTTCTAGGAAGCGAAATTTTTGCTAAAATGCGCTTTGAACTGCGCTGGTAAAACTTTTTCGTCCAAAAGGAGCTATTAGTCTCGAAATGGGATTTAGCTTTGGTTTACTATAAACGGCGTTAACTTTTCAATCTTTTGTCACCGAATATTACCGACTTGTATTATTTTTAAACAAATTAAATAATGAAGAATCTGCATGCAGGTAAACTGCACGCCGTCAAAAATGCAACACCTTGAAGAAAGTATCCAAACAGCATGAAATTTGCAGCATATGTGTACCGGGATGCAACATGCAAATGATTAAGATATCAGCGCCTGCTCACATAATGGGCAACCGCAGCGCCTTTTGTATTTCCGTATATAAAGAGAGGAAAGATTTTCGCCCAGCCGGTATAGTAGTTAGTGAACCTGACTGACGTAGCGATGGGCCCGAGTTCGAATCTCGGAGAAGACATGCTTGTAACTGTCCGTCTCTTTATGGGAGGGAACGGTGGCCACCTGTTAGATGCCTCTATAATGAAATGACCACCACTTCGAGCCCCTGCGGTGGCGCAAAGCTAATAGCTATTAAATACAGCACCCGGTTATTAAAAAAGGGGGAAGGAAAGATTGCCGTTTTTGAATAACATGAATTACTCTCTCGTTGGATTTTTTTATGTTGCACTTCAGTATGCTTCGTAGGAAAGCATGAGCATCATTCGGGCACATTTCTTATTTCTACCCAAGTAGAATCGTTCCATACAGGTATCGTACTGGACGTAGCGAAGCAACAGTCATGTGAACGTAGAATCGGTGGATGCAGGAGGAAGCAACTGGCGGACAGGAGCAATAGCAACCACCTAATCGCACATTCTACGGGAAGACAGGCCATATTCTTTTCATGGCACTAATGTAGCGCACTGCCACATCCGCAACCGCATCCGCAATTTCTCTTTTCCTCACCTCAAAGAAGGCTGTATTTCAAATCAATGAATATCGATACCATGTGAAATCTCTGAAATAAATTTGGCTTTAATATCTCTTGTCCTACTTCGTGTTTCATTTTGAATGGCCAACAGTGTACGTCTGTTCCTCGCGTTGTGAAAAAACGACGGTACCTACAGCCATTAAATTTCGTATAAGGCAGCCTTTTACCCAACTAAGTGCACCTGGAAGCCCGGATTTTGAATTTCGAATTTGTTTTATTCTTTATTTCATATTTTATAAAATTTTAATGAATTTTGATTGAAAAACTCAACGATTTGAAGGAGAACAGCGAAAGCACTTTTCGGAAAAAAACATTTCTATCTTTAGCGCGCAAGAACACTGCCATTAGTAGAAATGCGAGATATTTATCGTTGAGTTTTTATTAAAATGCTCTGCTCTGTGAAAGCATTAAGTTGCCGCGGCCAGAAATAAAATACATTTATCAACCACGCGCCAGCATGTTGTCACTTAGTAAAGCCTAAGATACTTTTAAATTTAATCTGGAAAGTTGCTGGCTTAATACACTAAGCGATTTGCAGGACTTACTGAAATCAGTATACACCTTTTTCTTTTTTATCATAAATATTTTAGGCGGGTTGCCGTGCAAGTGGTTAGTTTTAAAGAAATAATTTAACGAGTATAAACATACGTATGGCAAGCTCTAACACTCTATCGGGTATCCTAAAGATATGCTTTTTATAAATATTTTTTGGTGAACTGATTTTTTTATGTGGCTTATACGAAGAATAACATATTTAATAAATAAAGCTAACATGCAGAACATCAATAACAAAAATAATAAACATAATGATTAATGTTTTGTAAGCCACCTTACTAAGAAAATTGAACATTCATAATATCAACTGCGAAAAGACGGAAAAAAAAAGAAAGAAAAGAAGAATGTATGCCCTATACTTATCGCCGCATCAGGAATTCTGAAAATATGTGTACTGCTTTTGAAAATTATGTGATTTTGTTGATGAATTGTATGTGGTATAAGTGCAAACAAAATAATGCTTCATAATAAAGCTCAAAGGAAAAAAATTGGTTTGCAAGAGGGAGTGCAAGAGTAAACTGGCAGCCTGCAAGTTCAATGAGAAGGCGAAAAATTTTAACAAATGCTTTTGGGCTTAACCTGAAACCTTTCAGAATTTTTTTAACGCTAAATCGTTATTAAATCATCTAAAATCAATCTTTTGAGCATATCATTCATCATCATTAGGTAATCTATGTTTTAAGGATTAAAATTTTCTAGGGCTACAGCTGAAGAGAATGTATCCCTTCCTAGACGACTTTCTAAGACAAAAGGCTTAGTATCGACATAAAACATATTAGAAAGCAACTAACTCCTTCTCCTGGAATCAAATCCAAGTCGAACTACCAATGTTTATTGACTTTATGGATCTTTCGCTAGTGGGTCCTCTGATAACTAAGCTTAAGCCCTTTACCAAGAATATTTCCCAGGTTCCAGGACATATAGCGCTTCAAATACATCCATGAGAAAGGGTGGCTCCATCTCAATTTTGAGGAATATCCGCGTGGCGTAGATCCAGGAAATTCTCATTCTTCTCCTACCAGCAACTTCGTGAAAACTCTCAGTTCTACAGTATTTTTTGTGCAACTTACGCACATCAATAGCTTTTCGGGATTCGAACCGGATCTATGTCTATGACAGCCGGCTTCCTTACCACTACGCCAATGGTTTTTGACATGAAGTTATAAATATTAACAAAATCCTAATTACTATTTTACATCACTTGAAGTCTAAAGGGAATACTTTACTTTGTTTTAATATAACAAATATCATAAACAGTATAGAATATGCAAGGGAATCAATTTAAGGGAATTGAAAAGAATTCACATTTCAGCTCTGAGCAGACTACGTGCATTGAAAGTAAATGTCCAAAAAAGCGTGTTTACGACTAGATTAGAATTGAGATAAATTCATCATGGATGCGACTTTTTTATCTTAGAGTAAAAATTAAATGGTTGATGAATTAAAATATTCTTTCATTCTTTAAGAACTGAAAGATTTAAAACACGATTTTGAAATCGAATGAAATAGTATGTAAAAGCAAAAGTCAGTAGTAAAGACAGATCGAAACATTCCTTTCTACTAGAGACTTGCTTTTGTAGAGTAAAAACAAAGAGAATTTTCTATTCAATCTCATTTAGCATTCACGGACGCTTTTCGTACCTACTTTCCGCCAACTTTAAGTGTCTTTGAGAGTACCATTACGGAAGAGAATGGAACAAAAATTTTAAGAATTCAGTGTTTATAATGGGTTGGAGAGCCAAAGAAATCTTTTCGTGGATCCACAAACCTGAGAGAATTTTAACAGGGCTACTGAAGCAGAACTAAGCGCTACATTTATTTGTGAGTTTCCTGTATGGTCTGAAGTAAAGGATTTCTATGAAAGCGAAAGCTTTCTTTCCGATGTGCAAATTCTTTCTTCCCGCTATTCCATTCTCTCCGGTGTCCGTTTATGAGTTGCTGTCTCAAACATCTGTTTTCAGCCATTAAAATTCCTTTTTCGTCCTTTTTGTTTGTTGCTTTTATTATTTTACACTTTCATGTGCATGACTTCAGTTTTTTTCTCGTGTGTATTTTTAAACATGAATTATAGTTTCCTGTCATTTTTTGAAGAATTGTGGAGTATATGAAATATGAATTTTAGACCGAGAGCAAGAGATAATGTATGCGTTTTGGAGAAAGACTGTTATCATCTGCACTTAGGTGTATCATTTATAGCTGAGTTAAAATATTCAACTCGCTTCAGAGCCAATAAATATTGACGTCAGCTCAAATGAAAAAGGATTATATAAGGTGCCAATGTATGTGATCACGTATGTCCGCGATTATTTCGACAGCATTAACCGTATATTATTAAACTATGAGAAAATCAATCCTCCACAATATCAAAGCAAGGTTAGATTAGGTTATTTGACTATAGTAAATGTTATTTGAATATGGTTATTTGCCTAAGAGGAAAGATGCTTTCGTGGAGGATTTTTGGAGAGAAAATATCTCGTATATATATATACGAGATATATACGAGTTATACGAGTCTATACTGTTATAGATAGATATATACGAGATATATACGAGTTATACGAGTCTATACTGTTATACGAGTCTATATACGAGTCTAAACTGTTGTATATATATATATTAACTTCTAGCGAAGTTAATATATATATATATACAACAGTTTGGGGAAAACCCTGAAAACCAACATGCAGCCAGTTCATCTATTAGAGATCAATCTCAGACTTGTCGAACTACCAGTATTCAGTGATATTAACAACTTGGCCTCTGATGGAGCTCCGAAATATTAAATAAACTAATTTAACATAATTTACATATGTAAAATATGCGTATATGTTTATATATTATAAACATATAAATACTTCATAGCATTCTAATCAAGAAAAACGTCATTAACAGTGGACTGTTAACAGCTGTTACACAAAATTTCATTCATGGTTTTTCTAGAATTTTTCATAATGCTTCTGAAAATTATTTGACCGACGCCGTGTTCTTAATCTTAGTACTAGGACAACATCCTTTCAGGATTTGTAGGAAATACGCCGGTTTTAATTATTTCCCTAAAGTTTAAAGGCGACCAGCGGTTAAGTTGCAAAAGTCGCTGAAAACTGATAATTCGGCCTATGCTTGATTCCAGATGAACGGCCTGACTGCATGAGCCTTTTCCTGATTTTTTCCATGTGTAACGTGGATACGAACCAGTTTCCATTTGAAAGTCCTTCGCGAAGTCATTTTTCTCCTTAGGCAGATAGCTCAAGCGCTCTTTACCGCAATCTGATTAACCAAACCAAACTAAAATGTTTATCGTACGATGTGCTTCTAATTTGTTTCAGAAAGTGATTGGCAAATACCATCTTCTGTCATCAGTGCTAAACCTTAAATTTCTTCATCAATAAACGTTAAATTTCTCACAATTTAACAGTTTAACGTTAAATTTCTCACATTTTTTTTTTCTACTGCTTCTTATATTTCTTTATTTATTAAAAGACTACTTGATTCTTGAAGTAGGTCTTTAATGATTTTTCTGAGAAATATTTCCAAGATTTGTTTACCAAGCCTAGCGCATTAAGATATGGGATAATTTACCTTCTTAATTTCTGTCACTTAAATCTATATCAATTATTTCGTATGTTCCAAGTCTCTTCCACAAATACACATGTGTAATACACGCATAATGAGTATATGTGAAGGCAAGCCCTAACATTTTTCACTCCGAACTCCATCAGTGCCGATGTTGGCTAAAAAGTCTATAAATATATCGCTATGGAGTTCACTTCTTCTCTTGACACACATTAACATGAGATATATTTTTCCCCTCATAGACGGAAACAGTGAATGTCGCAAACTCGGAGCTCAATGGTGAGAGATTTTAATCTAATCTCAAGCCTAAAAGGTCGCTAGGATTCGGAGTCTGTTTCGAATCATATGCTCAAATACCTCCCCACCAACTGTGTATTTTTTCTAGCGAAGTTAATAATTCATATGTTTTTGCATTGCAATATTCCTGAAAGTTCGAAGCGCGCTCTCATTTTCCCTATTCCAAAACCTGGACAGTGCCACTAAAATCCACAAAATTATATCCCATCAGCCTCACATTATCCAAGGTTTACGAATTTGTGCTACTCAGAGGTCTGAATGATTTTCTCCGGAGCCAAAGAGTCCTTACTGACGAGCAATTTAGTTTTCGAAAAAACTCTGCACAAAGCACCATCTTCTGAGGACAGAGGAGATCATTCACGAAGGGTTTAGTAGCAAAATGCTTACTGGCTCATTTTTTCTTGACACCCACAAACCCTATGATAGGACTTGGCAATTGGGTATTATAACGAAGCTTATACGACTTAATTTTTCTGCTGAACTTATTCATATAACTAATTCATATCTCACTAATCGTTCTTTCTCTGTACGAGTTAATTCTATCATTTCTTCACCCTATCCAATCCTAGGTGGCGTTTCACAAGGCAGTTTACTTGGTCCTACCCTGTTCAACATTTTCATCAACGGCATTCTTATAATAACTAGTGTCACTCCTGAACATCTTACAGATGACAGGGCCATTGTCTCGTAACATAAATACTTGAAAATTCTGGCACAGAGTATTCAGAGTTATATTCTTTGCTTTGAGCACTGGCTCATTACTTGGAAAATCAAAATTAATATCGCTAAATGTGCTGTCATGATTTTTTCCCGATCCCCACTCCCGAACCCTTCCAATAATTTAAAGCGTTTTAGTGACTATGTTCCCTAGTGAAACTCGTACAAGTATCTAGGAGTGATACGTAATTCAAAATTACGCTGACACCTTCATTTTAATTCTGCATTCAATAAAGCTAAGGCTATCATATCCCAATTATTGCCCCTTTAACTCGAAAGAGTTATCTCTGTATTCGAAACAAAGCTCTTCACAACTATTATCAGACCATTTCTTATGTACGCGTGTAAAATCTATGGTGCCGCAGCAAAACTATTATGTAAAAGAATGAAATCTTTTAAAGTAACAAAATCTTTCAAAATCTTTTCAGTACCTTTCAAAACAACAGCTATATGCATAAGACCCTGCTATTCGCAGCTCTCGAAAAAGACCTTGTTCTATCAATGGCCGAGAGTGCGGAATATACCCGACTGCAAAGAGACGATGCAATGCCTCCGCAGCTTCAGCTCCTGTAGCCGCGCCGCCAATGATGGGTGCCACTTTCGGAGCTCCTTCTGCAAACTAAAAAATGCTATCACTACTTATCCTGAAGATCTTCAAATCCTGAAAATAGGCTTCTACGCATAGTTATCAGTCTGTTCACCTTACGATTTACATCTTACCCACAGAATTAAATTCTGCCTTGATATTTCCTTATACTTTACTTCACTTCCCTTGGGATTCGAAGCCATTGCCAAGGAACCTACTAATCATTAATCGCTTTCCTATCCGCCTTTTGCTTTAGTGTTGTGATGTGGATAAGAATATAGAAATTCAAAATATATAGAATATAAAACACCCCAAAAATTTTTATATTCTTAAAAGTATAATGAATTAAAATGTATTACTATTATTACTATTTTTCCTACACCTAAACTTTCTCAAGCGTTTCTTTCTGAGTTTTCCCATTTTTAACTTTACGGATTTTCTTATTTCTGCTCACTTTAGAGATTTTCTGGTGTGGAGGTAAACGCTTTTGAACCCTAGGTACTCAATAAAATATAATCCTTGGCTCTAGATTTCTTCTCTTCTCTCCTGTCTTCCCCTTTGAGTGCGGCACTCGCACGCGTGAATAAAGACAGCGAAACACGTCTGGTAACTTTCGTCCATGCTATTTCGGCAGTACAGTTTTCTTTAGCAAATCCTCACGCTTCTTCATATAATAGATTATTTTCGTACCTGTGAACGAGATCAGCCAAGCAGCGCATTATGTTAAAATATAGCCGGACATTTTTCATTCATACCAAGTCCCTTAGTTTTCTGCCAGCATGATGTCGAAATTTAAAAAGTGACTTTTGCGATGTTTCAAGATTTACTTCCTTCGAGGTGCTGTTCTTTTACAACGAACTCACGAATGTTATTTTATGGCTAGTGTTATGTGGGTTTCTTGTGACCAAATTTATCAGTATTTATCAATACAGTTTTAAGGTTCTGAATAAATGCGTGTTCCATAGGTGATAATAACATGTGTTCCTTTTTGATACTATACATGGCTAAGTCAATATCTGACTTTTATCTAAGTTTAGGGTACTATGGCAAATCAAAATCAAAATCTTAACATTCTCTTTTATTGGGGTTATTCTTGGTCTAACGTAGTAAAAGACGTAGTAAAACGCAAACGCAGTAAAAAACAAATTTATGTAATCACTTTTCTTCGGCTTATTGCCAGGATAAATTTTATAACAGTATGTTATAAAAATTATGATTTCAGGGAGATATTATTCTTCAAACGCTCTAATAAGTCTTTGATCACAGGGGTTAGTTATGGCTTTTGTAAATATACAACTTCAGTATATTTAAGACAGACCATATACGTCATGCGCTGTGCATTTGCCAGTAAGAAGATGCATATTGTTCTTCATTTCGTTATTTCATTTCAAAGTCATTCATTACAAATTACTGGCGTCGTTCAAGCTTTTGAGTTATACATATAATTCTACTGTTAAATTCTTTACTCCTTTAAAGTAAGGTCCTTCCCTCCCCCCGATTACAAAAGAAAAGACATCTGTCGATGCAGCACAGACACATCGCAGCACAATCGATATTTTACAACCCTTTGAATTTTCAGGCTAAAATAAATAAATTTGTGGTCAAAATTCAAAGAATCTGCATATTATGTTCGCATTTCTGAAACATTAATGTACAGGTTTTAATAAAATTTTGTATGAATATATATTTATAACAGAGAAAGAGATGTACCATTCAAAAATCACTTTGTGTACGTATGAATATCAGTAAGTTTATAGTGCAGGGATGTCCACAATCCGCGCTGTGATATCGAACTGATAATTAGTCTAATATGGGGTATGGTTCCTTCTAATTCTAGCTCATAATATTCAAAAGCACAGCAAAGAAACAATATAACAAGGCATAATCTATATTATACTTGGTGTAAACTATGAAAACCATGTGCAGTGAGGGCTAAACGTAGAGCTTTTCGAGCACCTAATGCTGTAAATAACTGCCAAAGAAACACACTCCTGAGCGAATGTATACTTTTCAGAAAGAACAAACTGCTGAACGAATGGGTTCGATTTTGGAAAGAACGAACTCCCTACAGAAACCGTTCTCTTGATATTTGTCCTTTTATCTAAATAAAATAACCTACAGGTAATGCTTCAATGGAAAATAGATGGCATCGTCATAGAATATATAGACGAAAATTCGAAATACATAACTTTTGGCTCAAAGTTCTTGAATCTCCATTTGAGCACAATAAGGTCATGAGGTGATATATTCTCCGTAAGTTTTACGACTTGAATGATCTACTTTTCTTCCAGTTACTGAGTTATTTCTTAGATCTATTGCCATTTATTCCTGCCTTTCAAATACGAAGTAGAGGCCATTCGCGATGAATAATGATACAAAAGGTGCATGCCTTAGGATTTCTATGAAAAACAGTGAAAAAATTCCAAGAGAACCTTATTTTATTTTATTAATCCAATAGATTCGTGGGTGATATTTCGAAAATGTATATGTTGTTCTTCACTTTTTTGAATTGTGTACTTCTGTGAAATACATCAAGCAGTTAAACAATTTATGAATGGAGTATAATGTTGAGTTTTAAATTTTTTTATTGAATTTATTGAATTTTCTTATTGAAATCTACTTGTGCATTTGCCTGCAAATCTTAGAATCAGTCTTATTCTAAGATTTGCAAGCAAATGCACCAGTAGATTTAATGAATATTGAAGTTTCGGATTATTGTGTATTAAAAAATTTCTAACCTCTACTTTGTTCCCCAAAATCCATATATGCTAACAATATCTTTTCCGACTTGACAAGACTATCCAGTTTAATGGGTTTACTAAATGTTTCATTT
Source organism: Stegodyphus mimosarum (assembly GCA_000611955.2). Taxonomy (NCBI): domain Eukaryota; kingdom Metazoa; phylum Arthropoda; class Arachnida; order Araneae; family Eresidae; genus Stegodyphus; species Stegodyphus mimosarum. The sequence continues at coordinate 24,989 of KK119728.1, read as the reverse complement.
AACAAATTTCAACAACCTTTAAAAATAACGTCAAAGAAACCGTTTTTTAATATTTTATTGTTTGAAATAACAGAAAGATTTAAATTAATAAGCATTCCTTTATTATATTATCAATATTAAGCCGTCAGATTTTCTCTGAAGTATTTTAAAACAATTATATCACGGATTTTTTATCAATCACATATTCTTTTAAGCGTCATATATAGAGAAAATGCATTTGTTTTAGATATATAAAATTTTATGAATAGAAATGGGAAAATTATATCTTATCAGAAAGAATATATCATAGAAAATGAATGCAGATGAATAATAACTTTTCAGTGTTTTCGAGTTCAGCACATTGCATTATTATTGAAGTATCACAGAGGCAGTTAGAGGACACAGTATTATAAAGTCATTTAAGGTTTTAAAAAAAAAGTAATATTAAAAGTCAGTAATTATCAGTGAAATATCGCAGAGGCACATAGTTAGAGGAGACAATATTATAAAGTCATTTAAGGTTTTCAAAATAAGAAACATTAAAAATGAGCAGTACTATCATCGGAATTCGGGTAACGTACCTTCCAATTCCTTGCTGGATGTCAATGAAACTAAAATGGAAAAATTCATTGCTTTAGATATCCGGATGATAATGGCATTTGATTATTTTTCACGAAATCCATAGTGGAGACATATTTCTTGATTGCAAGGGCTAGATGTTGAAATGAAGACTCGGCCATCTGTAGTTACTGAAGTACTTGTTAGGGACTTCAGGCATTCATATAAGAACTTTTATGTTTGGAACGAAGCCCTAAACTTTCAAGAGTTCTGACCACTTGACACAGAAAACGCCTATATCCTCACAAAAACCGTAAGATACAGTATCACCATAGACTCTTAAGTGAAATTTCGCAGTCGGCATCGAAGCGAACGTCGCTGTGGTATGTCACAGTCTTGTACATCTTCTACAAGAAATTACTGTCTTTCGTACCTACGCTTAAATCACTTGCCCCCATGGCGTGCTGTGCATTTTTACGGTGTACGTAGTTAGCCTAGTGTTGATTTCCGATTTGCCGCGGAAGCGTTCCTGATTCTCACCTACGAAATTCATGGAAAATTTAATACAGGCACAATTACTCACAAGGTCTAGACGTGGAATTGAGGACTCGGTGATTCGTCGTTCTCGAAGTCATTTTAGAAGACTTCAAGCATTCAAAGTCCAGATTGTCATCTACGGAAACAAGACTATCCCGTGGCAAATCGGTACTAAAAACTTCAACACTGTGTTACCTATTTATACTACAAAACCAAATACAGTGAATGTGATGACTATAGTATTTTCCACTTTAGGGGGGAAATAGGGAGTGACACAAAAGCCAGTCGCTAAATCCAAGTGTCCACAAAATAAATTTCGATTTCGGCAGGTAGCGTTCAGAGGAATTTATTTTGGATGGGGACGCGTAACTAAAGAGTTTATTAAGATTTTGGAGTAAGAAAAACACTGTGCCCTCGCCTATGCTCCAACCACGAACCTCACGTTTACTCACAGCCGGTGCTGACTATTTAGACAATGAGAACATGTAAAAGGAATGCAATATTTCCTTACAGTTTCCGATGCTAATGAGCTCTTTAGAGATTTCAAGAACTTTATTTTACCGTTCCTTAGGAGACATGCCACTTTTCAATTACACAAAGGTTACGTCTCCCTGTCTACCATACCCAGCTAATCATGAATCATTAACAACCAACCTTTCTAGTTCGAGCACCATTTTACACGATTAGAAATTTCGAAACCAGAAACGACAGAAATGATTTTGCCCAGGGGGATTCATCTACTTGCTTGCACCATTTGCATCATGAAAGCATGCACGACAGAATGAGATAATTCTTTACAATATAACCTGATATATACAAGCTTGTACTGCAGTGTTAAAACGTTTGCATAAAATACTTCTGAAGCAATCGTATTTGAAATTTAGAAAACAGTTACCTACTCATCTTCGAAAGAACATTTATACTAGCGTGTACAATTAGTTCAGTGAACAGGACATCCTGGAAGCATAGACAGATTGTTTCTTTTCTTACTTGTGACACAATGATGGTCTCCTTGTGCATGATAGTTTGAATTATCTGAAACTGCGATACCCATAGATCGTGTTGATTCTAAACAATAATTGGTCAAATGACAGGCTATCAGACAAATAAAATGGTTGCGGCATGATAGCGATCTGCTTATGATTAAAGAAACTCAAACTTCCTTGCTCAGACGTCTTTTGCTTAAAACGCATCGTACTAAATCAGCGGTTTTCAATCTTTCTTGTCCAAATTATCCCTTTCAAGATTGCTAGAAGATCCTTCTCTCTCTTCTTTTAAAACTTGACAAATGGATGTATATACATGCATATATTTAAATTTAGATTATTTTCAAATATGTTTTAGAAATTAAACAACAAAAAGTATAGAAAATGTTGCAAAGTGTCAAGACTTCAATTAAAGTAATTTTTTACATGCATAAAATAAAACTAAATTCTTAAAAGCTAAATAAAAAGCTCACCGTATTTCTATCTGAAACTGAAGTAAATAGTCAAATCATCCTATCTCTGGTTGAAACACGAAGTACGCTCTCTTGAATGATATCGCTCATTATATATACTCTTTTGCAAAAGATAAATAAATAAATTCTGTTAATGAATACGCAAGCTATTTTCGAAGACATTTTTTTCATGTTAATTACACTCTGCAGTTTTTATTTCGTCCATAACCTTCCCCAGAACATGAATTAGACTCAACAGTTGTTATTTATTTTTAAATTACACATAAATAGTTGTTATTTATGTGTAATTTAAAAAGATAAGTTTCGCAATCCGTCTATTAATTCCAGAGTTTCACAAAATGGCTTACTCTGGAGTTTGCTAGCCTTTATTGTTTGAAGTCGGGAGTGGTTAGAGCCGGTTGATTTAGCAGTGAAGTATATACACTCACGTTTGTGAAAATTGCAACACCAAGAAGGAATCGTCATAATTGAATGCAATTTAATACACAGTTGAGTGGTAGTGGTACAAATAAATGATTAAATTTTCAAAGCAAACACACAAGAACAAGAGATCAGAATCAGTATTTTGTGTGGCCACCACGCGCCGCAATAAGTGCTGCTACCCGACGTGGCATGGAGTCAAACAAAGTTTGAATGTCTGACTGAGGAAGAGCATTCCATATCGTTTGTACGCGTACCCAAAGTTCGTCTGCAGACGCAACAGGACGAGGATCACGAGCAAGACGCCGACCAATGACATCCCACACATGTTCAATTGGCGACATATCCGGGGAACACGCAGGCCAAGGAAGAAGCTGTACCTGCTGCGCTGCAAAGAAGGATTTAACAATCCGAGCAGTATGAGGGCGGGCATTGTCCTGTTGAAATACAGCGCCTGGCAAGCTTTGAAGGAAGGGAACAGCTTCGGGCTGTAGAACTTCACGGATATACCGGTTGCTGTTCAGATTGCCCACAATTCGTAGCAATTGAGATCGTCTATGATATGCTATGGCGCCCCAGACCATAACTCCGGGTGTTCGTCCACTGTGGCGTTCGATAATGCACTCCGGAAGGTGGCGTTCACCGGCATAGCGTCTGACACGAATGCGGCCATCATGGTACCACAAATTAAAGCGGGATTCGTCAGAAAACACGACATGCTGCCAATCAGCACGCCAGTCTCTATGCTGATTGGCCCATTGTAGCCGCAGGCGGCGATGGTCGTGCGTTAGGGGGATCCTGTATAAAGGAGTCCGTGCGCGCAGTCCACACTGCAGCAGACGTCTACGAATTGATGAAGCACACAATGAAACACCTGTAGCTATTGACCACAGTGCTGCCAATTGTCTAGAGGAAGCTGTACGGTCCGTCCGCGCCATGCGGACCAGGTGTCTATCATCGCGAGCTGACGTCACATTTCGGGGTCCACTCCCGGATTTCCGAGTTGTCCGACACTCGTCCGTCCACTGCTTCCAAACGCGCATCACTGTGCTGCTGTTACGCTGCACACGAGAGGCTACTGCACGATACGACAATCCAGCTTCACGAAGGCCGATGATTCTCCCTCGTTCAAACTCTGTAAGTTGTTCAAATCTCGCTCTCTTTCGTCGACGAGGCATAAGTACAGATTGAGTTAACGTTTACCACTAGCAGATAACCACCGATAACCATACACGCCTCGCTACAGCCGTCTATTTATTCGGATTCATCAGCCGTTCAGAGGGCGCTGCTCAGCATACGCATGCGCTACGGATTTGCAATTCTAATCATTTGCATATCATGCGCTACTTTGCATTTCCTGAAAATTTCAGCTCATTCGCGTAAGTCCTTCATGGTGTTGCAATTTTCACAAACGTGAGTGTATTTAAGTATTCGTACTGTTGAAACACAAAAAGTAATGGCGGATACTTTTTCTTAAATTTTAATTTTACCCACAAGACATAGTTTTAATGAATCATTTTCCTTACGATATTCTTTTTCTTTTTAATGAAACCTTCACTTTTGTGTTTCTGCATTCGAATGAAGTGCAAAGACGAAAATTGCTGATGCTAAAAGAATGTTAAACAGTAGTTTAATAGTTAATTAGGTTTAACCTTATAAATAAATGATCAATTCCTTTGACATAATCTTTTAAGGCCAAATTTTTCTCAGCTACAAACTTTGTGATAGAGGCAGACAGATAGACAAAGTAGACAGGCACCGAAGACGCTGCTTAATGCTATCGCTGTTAAAGTTATTATTCGGATACTGTTATCTATTTGTTGAGGTCTCATCTATTTGTACAAGAACGCATGAAAAATACATGGCTTACTGTGATCAATAATTCGGTTAATATGATCGAAGTAATATAGAAGAACTTCTTTAAACTTAAGTCGCCAAATGAAGTCAGAATAGATAATTGCCAAGTAATAGGGAAATGGTGTCAAGTGAAGGGATAAATCACCAAATAGCTTGAGTTTGATTGTTCATTCAGTCGACAGTTTAAAATTAGGCCAAAAAAAGCAATCTTAGTTTGATATATAATTTGAATAACTTTGATGGCGATCAGGCACAAATCTGTCTTTTAGAAAAAGTGAAAAAAATATGCAGAATTTTCCCTTTTTGTTGAAAAAAGCATTCTCTGAAAATATCTAGTACGAATTAAAGTTTATTTTCTCTTTAATTTAAAAGTTTAGATTGGCATATTCTCTTCCACAGAGAAATAGCTTTCGAAAATAAAGATTAGGGGTACAGCATCTATCAAATAATTTCCAGAAACAGAGTATCAACAATTCATTGATGAACTTTTGCATTTAAGACATTGTTAACGTCACTCTGTACAATAAACAAAAAATCTGTTGCGGACACCACATAACTTCCTTATACGGCTTGTTGAATTATTAAGCATTTTTTACTGCATTTCATTTAAACTTATTTCCTCGAACTTCATTCGAGACATATTTCTCATTCAATTAATTCAGTTCTTACTTCGCAGCAAGGCAAAAATATATAAAACCTCAAAATATATTCATTAAAAATTTAATATATAGATAACCATAAAGCACCAAATATAGTTAAAACAATTAAAAAGTAATTTTTACAATTAAAATTAGAGTTTCTACGTAAATACAAGCAATTTGGCCAGCAGGCAAGAAAACAAACTTTTCCGGGCACGTTTGCTTTTGGTCCCACTCGGCAAAAAGATACTGAAGGTGCAGAAACTGACTTAATTCAGTATTCTACTAAGTTTCAAGTGCAAACAAATATGGCTGCTAAGTTAGACTTAGCCTCATTTAATCAGCTTTTAAATTATTAAAAATTCTACAGCCATTGCATGCAGATTAATAAAGGCATAAAAACCTTAACTGAAACATAATAATATAATTCAATCATTTTTAAAGCAAAAGGTGGACAATTTACCAACACATAAGAATTAAAAGAACCGAGCTCTCCGAGCCGAGTAGCAGAATGAGTATATATATATATATGGTTTTAGGTGCGGCCGATCTCAACTAAAAAGGGAGGTGCACAATTAAATGTTATAGGTGTCCAATAGGCAAAATTTCAATGTTCTGAGGCTAATCCTTTTTGAGATATGTGAAATAGGTACACTGCGCAAATACTCAAGTTTTGCCATGTACACTGCGCAAAAAAAAAAAAAAAATAAGATAGTTCTATATCTCCCGTTCTACTGGGCCAATTGACGAAATTCAAATTGCGTTTGTGATGTCTCGAAAGCACGACTTAGGATATGTATTAGATTTATGTATAGCATTGTTCAAATAGAGGTATTTTTACACAAAATCGGACTTTTTCTGAAATGACATGCCAATGGTTTTTCCATATTTCGATTCTACGACTCAAATTATGCCAAACTTCCAACTTTTGTAAAAATCGCACGAGTAGTTTTTAAAAAATTAGCTCTCAAAATTTTAGCTCCTCAATGTTAATTCAATTCGGTATGTATTTATTATATCTCTTTTTTTATGAAATATTTGATTCCTTCTTACACAGTTCGAAATTTAGGTTCATTCCAAATAAAATTCACCCATTTTTTATGATTTATTTTAAAAATTTGTATTTTTAAATAATTTTTATAAATTTTTCGAAAACAATTTTGATTTATAACCTGTAAAATTTTACCATCATCTTAAAGTAGGTGTATTTCTAAGCATACCTGCAAACAATTAGAGCTTTTTATTCAAAATTTCCGAAGATATTTATTATTATTCTAAATTTCCGATTTTATGTATTAGCGCATTTTAAAATTTTGGCACATTTGTTGAAAGCGATAATAACGAAAATGTGGTTTACACACTTTGTTAAAATTATTAGAAAGAAGGAATGAGGAGCCCTTTTTTCCGCTCATGCCCAATGTAAAAAGGTAAGAACGATGTGGCTTTTTTCCTCTCCTGCACAATCGAAGGGATAGGAAAATAGGTTGCCATGTATTGAGAAGTTCGCCAAGTGAATTATTCTTGGCGCAAACTGAAAATAATTCACAAGGTAAATTTTTGAAATCCTCCGTAAATTTCGCAACAAATTTTACAAAATGCAATATTTAGGCATAATTTGAGTCGTAGAATCGAAATATGGAAAAAATTTATATGTTACTTCAGAAAAAGACCCCTTTTGTGTCAAAATACCTATGTTAGAACAATGCTATGTATAAATGTAATATATATTCTAAGTCTCGCTTTGGAGACGTGGAAAACGCAATTTGAATTTCGTCAATAGGCTTAGTAGAAAGGAAGATATAGAAATGTCCCCCCCTCTTTTTTTTTTTCCCGCAGTGTACATGCGTAGTTACAGATGTCAGGAAAACAATCTCTTTTAAATCCACTTAAAATCCATTTTGCAATTTGTTTTGGAAAAAAAAGTCGTTTATTCTGTGTATTACGTACAGATGTCCCGCAAAAACATCCTTAAATTGCATTCGATAGCGGTCAAAATGGATACTTTCATTGAAATATGATCCCGAAATTTATCACAATAACAGTACTTCCTTTACTTCGAGCAAGAAAGTAAAAATGCAACTCATGAACGCCAAGTTAACTGTATTTGTACTAATGATATGGCAACCTTTTATTTTTACTATAAAAAAGTACAGTTTGTAAGCTTTTAATGGTTTGGCCGTTTCTGCCTCATCGGAAGTTGAATTTTGTAAAGAAATGAAAATAAAATGTTAAATTGTTTTTCAATTTCGAGTATATTACATTCCACTCTAACCACGAGAACTGATATAATTTTGCATTTTGGTAATTAAAAATGATATCAAAATATTTATTTAAATGTCTCACAAAAGCTTTGGCATCATTCACATCACATCCTCAAATAGAAATCATTCGTATCGTTGAGCATTTCAAAAAGTCCATTAAGACAACATTCTGCATGCAGAAAAGTTCCAGGTTTTAGCCCCCAACCAGATGGCAGAATTTACTGAAACTAGTTGATGGTTACTATACACCAATGCATTACGAAAAACAAAAACTTTCGTAGTAACCTGAACTAAATACGATGCCTTGAATGTTGGTTGTATGTGTACTTAAATTAAATATAATGTTAAGTTTCCTTACATGTGAATGACATACAAGATAGGGAATGAAATAAGAGAAACAAAAGTTTTTTAGTCTCTCTGCGATTCTTTCGAATTAAGAAATTTTCCGAGGCGCTTTGCAGCTAACATCCTTTCTCTTTTCTACAAAAATATGTATGTGAACAGAATTTTTCAAAACCACGAAGCAGTCTTCAGTGCTGCAATGCATTCCAAACGTCACCATGCTAAATTGCTGTTTGTTTACTGAACGTTTGTCTGTTTATTTACGAAACCATAACATACTCGTTCAAGATGCCAGATCATTCTTTAAGTCCTTTTTATAAAATACGAAACTATCAAAGTTGCCAAAAGTTTAAACTTAAAATTATATCTGTAAACAAATACTATCACTTAAAAGTACATTTGATACTGCAGTTCAAGAATAAAAACTTACACTATGCTAAAATAATGATACAAAACTAAAAAAGTAAAAGAAACCGAAAAATAAAACGTAAAAAACATAAAAACAACAAAGGAAGCGAAAAAATCAATCAAATTAAAATTTAAAAATATTTAAAAAATTCATGTAAAAAACAAAAAACATTTCTAATACACAGAAAAAATACAAGGAATGGAAGTAAATGGTACATTAGCCCAATTCGATGTTTAATACGGACTTATCAGAAGAAAAGCGTGATAAAATTCGAATTCAACTAACACCATTAACGCGTTTCGTCAAACGGAAGCAAAGAGACTGAAAGCGGAAAACCTTAAGCGAAAAATCAAATTAAATTAAATTAACCCAACATATTAAGTCTGAGTGGTTCTGTTTCTTTTCCAGATGGGCCTGCCAAAAAATTGCAATTGTAAAACTTACGTAAAGTGTTAGAAAATTTATAGAAGAAAGCCTAGTTAGGATAATTTACAAATTATATATATATATATATATATGTAAACGTAATGTATTGATTTTTTTAAATATTTTATTTTTCCCCGAGTGGCAACGAGAGATTATTACAATAGAAGCCGAGTTCAACGATAACACTTTTATAAAGCGCGCATAGTCATCTTGTATTTTTAGCTGTACTATTTCAATGATATGTAAATAAGGCGCGAATAAAAGATTTATTGCGTAAGTGCAGAATGTTTAATACTTTTAAAGAAAGTACCTAATACATATATCTACATATTAATTTTAAAATAATCTGCAGTCTAAATACTTTTGAAAACCTAAATTTCCGAATCCAGTCTTTCACTGTATTATCAGAACGGATGCCAAAGAAAAAAAAATTGCTAATTCTGATCATGTTACGTTTTAAATCAAAAACTTTCGTATTTCAGACTATAAATAATAGCATCAGCTTAGAGGAAATTGTATTTAATGGTGCGAACTGTGCAGAGGATGATACAATAAAAGCTGACATTGATTTTAACACATTACAACAAAAGGAAATACATAAATAAAGCAAATTACGAAGTGAAACTTTTCCATTCAGAGCAACAGTTGCTTATTGTTCGATTATATCCCAATTTAATTAAACAGAATTAAGTGAATGAACGTTACTCAAATAAAAATTATCTGTAATTCATTAGAAATTAAAAGTATTTTATATTAACTTTATATCGTTAATTTCTCAATCAAAATCGATCAAAATCAAAAACGAGGGACTATTTATTATTAAAAAGAAATAACTACATTTTACTTACACTAATTATATATAAACACGAAATCACGAAGCCTTTCATTTGAGCTTGAATAGGCTGTCGTCGAATAACAAATAGGAATCTATGAATTTCGTGAGGAAAGGCGGAATTTTTCTGTTAAAGTTATGATTTCTTTATTTTTATATATCTTTATTATTATTATTGGTAGTAGTATTACTTTAATTTTAGAATAACAGTCTTTATTATGCATGCGTATTCAGAACAAGAAAAATTCAGACAAAAGTAATATACCCCTCATAAGCACGCCTTGTTAGCCCAAAAGGGCGTCAGCCCGAAGGAATTACTGATCTCGAAGCTGGATTTTGCGTCGTCTACTGTAAACGACGGTATAACGTTTCAGATTGTTGCCACTAAATATTATTGTCCTGTATTATTTTTAAGCAAATTATATAATGAAGAATCTGTATGTAGATATGTAATGAATGTATGCTGTGTTTAATGAGTTTTTCTTATTCACGTCCCCGGCCCTAAGGTGGATACTAGGGTTTGTTCCAAGAAGTTCTCTAAGAAAACACACATGTTATCCTGTTACAACTTCGGAGGAGCTATGGTATAAGTCCAATATCTCTTTGCTTAATAACCACTGCTAGAGACACATAAAGATAGCCAAAGAAATAATTACGAAGCACAAATTTTTACACTATGCCCTGGGTAAAGCAACAAAGATTAAAACGGAAACTTTAGATTGTAGCAAGTGTAAAAAACACATAGTACTGTTATGTAATACATACTTATCTTAATTCAGTATCAGTAATTGAAGTATACTTATCTTAATTGTAATACATGCTTATCTTAATTCAGTATCAGTAATTGAAGTATACTTATCTTAATTGTAATGATTATCATAATTTTGTTATCAGTCATAGAAGTTTTTAATTTGATTTTATTAGTTGATCTTAAATTTTTGCTTTGTTGAAAAGTAATTGTTGTCAATTTAATTTTGGCAGTTTCGGTTAACTCTGAATTTAAGTTGCTTCTGTTAATTTTTCTTTTATCCTTAAGATTATTTGGTTAACCATTTAATTTTGTTTTTTTAACGCTTAATCTTAACTTTTTTTTAATGTTTAATGTCTGGTTAGGTTGACTCTTAATGTCGTTTTCACTTTGAATTTTAAAGTTCTTTGTTTTACACAAGTTGGTGTATTTTGTTTAATAATAAGTTTTGTTAACTTACCCCTCTTTCTGGTAAAGTTTAAATCCATATTTTCTGACTCTGGTGGTAAAGCCGTTTATGGCGTTGTAGAAACATTCTTAAGAAACATGAATTTCGCTGTATAATTATTATGTTTCAACTGTAGAAACATTCTTCGGTGTTTAATTTAATTTAGCAATTAAGAGCAAGTTTTTTAATTCATTTTCACAAATTTTTACGTTGTGATGGGAAGCAGGATTTATTGTCTTGTTTTCGAAATTTCCCTGGAGAAAGTTTCCAGAATGCTTATCTCTGCCAGACCGTTGTCTGGAAATTTCCTTAACCAAGTTCAAATCTGCACCCTGCTTCTAAATTTTTTTTTGTATGCAGCTACGCCACGCCGGGGTTTTGGCACTAGGGTGATTGGGAATCCGTTAGGCTTCCACCCATGCTAAAGTGACACCCTGTGCGCGGCTAGCTGTAGGAATGTGTTATTTCATTCGTAGAAAAGATGAGTGATCTTTCGCGCCGATTGTAATTCTTGCAGAGAAAGAGATATTCGCCAACATCCGGCAACCACCCAAGACCTTTACACCAGCTGCCTTGGATTCTCCTCATAGGGTTGCCTTGCAACTGGCGGCTTTTGGAACTTCAAGTATCGCCAAGCCAGGGGCTGGCGAGAAGAAGAAAAAGAGCCTGCAGTGGTCTTCGAGGAGGGGATTCGGAAGTTTTCGCCATACAAGAAGCAGTTGCTGAGACCGAGTATTTGTTCCAGAGAGGTCTGTCAACATTTTTCCGAGATTTGCTTTGAGCGTCTAACGCTGCTAGGTCAAAGAGTGGTTTTAAATCATCAATTCCTTTTCCAAGGGAGACAATCAAGTCTTATATATTGAAAGAAATGTAGCTTATTCACCTCTGTGTCGAGCAGGAATAAAGGTGTGCCCCTCGGTTCTACCTCCATAGTTCTTCTTTATGATAATCAGCTTCACTTTCTGAGAACAGAGTTCCTGGTGAATATGTAATTTCCTCATTAGCGACGGAGGTGCGAATTTTTTTTTTTTTGGCTATGTACTGCGCGTTTTCAATTCGATCTGGAAAGTTTCGCGGTTTATTTGATACCGATGCCGGTACATAACAAATAATCTTGACAAAATACTGTTTCATTTTGATTTTCCGTAATTTTTCAGCAATCGGTTCCTCAGTAAATATCATCCAGTGTCTATTTTCTCTAACTATTCCGATCTGCAATTTCAGTTTAGTTATTTCGAATGCTGTTCCTTCTCTCCTAATTCTGTCTTGCCTCTCTTGTCCCTTTCTTTCCTATACTGCATGTAGTCCTCCTTGAATTTTATTTTTTCTGTCTTAAACTTCTCTTTTATTCATTTTTTCTTCTCCAGCCTTATCGAATTGACATTTTCCAAGAAATTCCTCATAAGTTCCTCCTCATAGGCTTTGTTACTCATAATCCGTTCCTTAGATCCTAAGCTGAGTTCCTAATTTTTCCCGTAGCTCTTCAACCAAGATTTTAAGATCCACGTTTCTAGCTTTGCTCTCTCTTTTTCTCTTTTTCTATATATATATATAGACAGATAGATAGATATTGACAAATAGCAATTTTAGCTATGAAGAGCAAACTTTAGCCCTTAGTTTTATTCACAACAAATTCAACTGATCTAAAACTCAAATTCAAGATAATTTCCACTATTAATATGTACATTATAAATTAAATTTTATGAAAATGAAATACACTTTACATTCATATCATCAAAATTTTCTAGGTACATTAAGGTTGTAGGGATTTATATTTATTTTAAATAACCAGTTAAATTTAATTTTTTAAGTTACTTTCCTATAAACCTTCATTTCCCTAATTGTCAGTGCCAGAATATATTTAAATTTGGTAGCGCGCGTAAGAAATGCGAATTCTACCAGTGGGAGAATAAGTTTAAATAGCGACGTTCCAGTAGAGAAAGAGAGAGTTCGGAAAACTTCCGTGCTTGCTTATACGCAAACGTTCGCTTAGCAGTTCCTGCTGGTTAGACGTGACTTAATAGCTATTATCTTGCTGCCACTAGACTCATCTACATGCTGTAGGATACAGGATTGTATGAACCCTGTGGTGTAATTCTACTACTTGTGAATAGCTTGAATTCTTAAGTTTGATTCTACTGTTTCAGTTACCGCCCAAGTTGAGGCGTAGTATGCTCAAGTTGACGCATTGTAAATAATTTAAAGAGTTTAATAAAGGGCAGTTTTAACCCTTCTCCGGTCCTATCATTATTTCTCAAGATTCTACACAACAGACAGAACCTTACAAGGTATGCATTCAGAAGTAAATTGAAAATATATATATAAGTCCTCATAACTAAACATCGACATAATGACAGTTTAAATATAAGCTGATAGAGTTTTGTGATCTTTTCCTTTAACACGTGCAACTTAAAATTTTTCTGTTCTTATAATTCTTACACAAACTAATGCTTTATACGCTGTAAGGTTTTAGTTAAACTAACAAAGTTTTATTTTAATTTGAATCTTTCTATCTCTTCTCACTTTCAACTTTCCGTTAGTAGAAGCGCGCGCTTTCAGCTTATGCTAATTTGAAGTGGAGCCAACGACTATTTAACCAGAGGTAGAAACCTCTTAGAGTGAGAGAGCTTTTAGTCTCAGATCACGATCATTCTAATCAACGTTCGCCTGACCAGCTAGCAGTTAAATTCTAAGCCATAGTGCTTGTTACGTGATTGCTTATTGCAATAAATCCAAGTGCGTTAGTATTAGTACATCTTGCTACGCACCATTTAGTTAGAGGCCAACCTCGCGCATAGCTCTGTGAGAAAGATTAATTTAATTTCTATTTAGCTTTACTTTTAAATTTACCTGATTGTTCATCATCTTTTACTTTCTGTATCCCTCCCGAGTTGGAAAGTGGCTTGTAAATAATAGTAATTTAATAAAAGAGGATTTTAAATCCCTTTTAAGTGCAGTTATTCTCCAACTTAATAACAGTATCCTACTACCGAACATAGCTGCATTCAGCTCCCTGTTCAAGATCAGGACTTAAGGAGTTTCACAAAGATGTTTGCCAAGAGTATGCACAGAACACTCAGTCCTGACAACGCCTTAACGAAAATTTCAGATTATTAAATAATGACGAAATTATTTAATAAGACTAATGCTTTATACACCTTAACGAAAAAGTCTGATATTTAAAACATTCAAGACAACCTAGAAATGATATATCAAAATATCAGCTAAAATTTAGAACCTTCAGAATTGTAATAATTCTTTTTCTCTTATACCTTCAATTATAGAAGCTTAATTTCAGCCGAATTCATCAATACTTCAGACATTAAAATATCTATTAAGACACATGCAAATTTCTAAAACATATGCTTTCATATGCGAAACAGAAAACAAAGCAACGCATTACTTTTAAGCTTTGCGGAAAATGATGTTGACTAAAAAAACAGTTATGCGAATTTTTACAAAATTAATTACAGAAATAACTTAAATTATGTAACTGCATCAATATAACAAATCCAAGGTGCCTACCTTCCTGGATTCGTAGGCTTTCTTGAAGCCTGTGGAACCTGCAGATGTAAATCACAACTTAAAAGTTTATGAACGCTGATAATCCTGACACTTTTAAGCATTTTTCACAACACACACTTTTAATCATTGTTGGCCCCACACTTTAACATGATGTTGAAAATCTTTGGATATTGATTGTCCCTCAAAACGTAAGATAAACTGTATTTCGGAGTCTGACGGTCCTCTTCTCTACCTGGACTTAATGCCCGCATACACTTTTAGAGTAAAACACAATTCTCGTTTTATTGCCAAACTAAAACTGCTTCGTGGATCGTAGTGCTGCAGCCAATAAATTTAAGCTGTAACATTGCTGAGCTTCTGAGACGAAAACTAACTAGATACGTTGTATTTTTAGATTTCTTAAAAAACTTTTAACATTGGCTTTCTTGCTTAATTAAAAGGTAATGTTACGGTATTATTAGAGTAGGGGATAGACAACAGCTTTCCCAAAGCTCGAATGCGTCTTACGCTCTTGGCATTTCGCAGAAAACCACCTTTCTACTCTTACAAGACGAGTCAACTGAAACACCACTAAAGGGGGTGTCCTTAATCAGTTTGTCTTTATCATTGTGACCAGTCTTACAGTTTTTTTTTCCTGAAAACAAGTCTTATACAAGATAACTTTTTTCTTAAATCTTATATTGATTTATACATATTCATCTAGTCAGTAGTCTAATCATGGTTCATCTAGATGTCGCTAAAATTAATAGTTTATCAAAAGTTTAATTGTACAATTCGTACAATCACTAAAGTGCCAAATATACGGATTTTTACTACAATTAGTCATTACGAATATTTGTTGTCCAAATATATGAAATTTATTATTCTGATGGAGAGCAGTTTATACCATGTTGCCGATTCCTAACTTAACGTACCTATTTCATAAACAGATATGCGTATAACTTGCTACGACTGTCCAACCACATTAATTCGAAATGCATCCACTTTAGCATGAAATATTACGATATTAAGAAGTAGGAGCAACTGTTCATATGCTAGAACATTGGGATTCGATAACAATCCTCATCGCTCTTTACTTTGATCTGATAGCGAAACTTTTTATGAATAATAATAAAAACTCAATTACTAAGTATGTCCTTTTCAATAACTGCTGCAAATGAACACTCCAGGCTTTGTTTTAATGAAACGTACCTTTTATCACAATAAATACGTAAATTTAGAATTTCTCTTAGGTTATGCAAATTAAGATTTGTTTGAAACTAACAAAATATGCTGATAAGAAGAATTGTTAAAGGAAGTACAGTGAATAAGAAGCCATTTCCGTTCCCCGCAATCTAGCGGTACTTCGCATTACAAGAACAGGGACGTAAACTTTTACCGCCTAAGGGCAACTCAAGATTACGAAATAAGATAATTAATTCTGACCATGCTTGAATAATTTACGCATCACAATTAGCAATGGCATAATCTTAGATTAAATTATCTCTGTTATTAACTTTTTTACTCAGTGATTTCCAGAATAGATGCATTAATTAAAAGTATGTCAAGATGGAAATGTGATTGATTGAGTATAAAATACTTTACCATGAATAAACGAACTAGTTGCCCTTGTTGCCGCTTACACTGCCTGTGGTATTAATAGAGCTACGATAAGTTTAATCGCAAACTCAGCTCAATATTCAAATATTTATCAATTCAAACAACAATAAAATGTTGCGTTCAAACAGATTATCAGGTGAAACCGAACTACTTTTCTTGAACTTTAAAAAAGAAATTTCTTTATAACAAGCAATAAAAAGAATTTTATCCATTGAAGGAAATACAAAACCTTAAGATAGTTCTCCAGTTTGATATTTGAATTTTAACTGAACTTCTACCTTCTTATCTGTTGAAACCTTAAATCTTCGCAGTGTTCGGCAAGGGATCAGAAAAAATGTTTCGAAAAAGGGCTTCAAAAAGATTCAACTAAATCTGTCTTCTAAAATTCTCATGTAAAATCATGGAAAACTCTTTCAAGACAGGAAAAAATAGGGCCAATACAAAAATTACTACACTATGTACATGTGCATATTAAAAAGTTTTTTTAAAAAATCTGATGTGTACACCACATGACTTCTTTGTACGGAACTTGATGTAAACTTCAGATGCAATTTTCCTGCATTTCATTTAAACATATTGAATTAACAGTTAACGAATTTTGAATTAAATCTACTTCGTCAATAGTGCACAATAGAGTAAATGCACTCTTTAAAGTTCACTATATTTATTTACTATAACCACACTTCCGCGCTAGGTTCAGTTAACAGCGTTACATCTCATTCATTTTATAACTCACAGTGAGCAAAAATTATAGCATCTGAAGAATTACCACAAGTTCCATTCAAATACTGTAATAAATCTAAAACGATGCATAAAAGAAATTGAACAAATAAAAAAGGAACAGTTTTTCACAGACGATTCAGTGCCGCTTACCTAATGCGCATGCGCTACTAATTTATTCAGTTCTCAATTCGCGGTAAGGCAAAAATACATTAAAGTTCAAAATATTTTCATTAAAAATTGAAAAATATAGAAAAACATAAAATAATAAGTACAATTAAAACAATTAAAAAATATTTTTACAATTAAAACTGCGATTTGTACGCAAAACCCAGCTAATAACTTAAATGATAGTTTCAGAATGAATTAAGCATAATTTAATTCGCAAAAATAAAAGAAGACATTACTTTGTTGTTGCGAAGCTTAATTTCTAGAGATTGGCAACAAATCCACTATTCTGCTAAGCTTCAAATGTAAATAAATATGCCCGCTATCATAACCAAAAACTAGGCTTTACCGCACTTAAAAAACTTTTAAATTGTTGATAATTACCGTCTCCACCACTTCAGCCATCATTATTAGTTAGTGTGTCTTTTCTAATACCATTTAAAAGCATCACATATCACAGTCCCCGACACTCCAGCGTTGAGGTAAAATTGAAGTTTTGCTGGATTACTAAGAAATTTACAAACCATTTTCTCATTATAGTAAGAAATATTAGTGTCGGATTGTGCTGCTTGGTAGTTGCATGTTGGCATTTCCTTCTCAATTATTTTCTTCTCAATTGCCAAGGCAGATTTTTCCATTTTCTTCTCCTCTACAGTTATTTACATCAAAATTGTATGAGTCTTCTATCATCTGGCAGATACTTATCCCAGCTTACAGGTTTTCTGTCACGCGTTACATACATTCCATTAATTAGTATTGTTAGATGTATACTTTTAATACCGTCAGCAATGAAACGCCCGCTCATTGTCCGCTCCCTCCAAATTCTAAAACGCAGCTAAACTACTTTTCGTGAAGTGCGACATCTAGAGAAAACCACCGCAATCGGAGGAGACTCAGCAAATAGCATTAATAATGCCCTTACTTCTTGAACACTTGTAAAATTTAAGAAAGAAGAAAAATAGTAAATTCGAACAATGGATATTTTCGAAGAAAAAAAAAACACCTTCAACAATATCTTCTGAAATGCTGTTTGTACATTAAGAGCTATTATTCTTTAGAGCAGCAACAAAATCAGTTGTCATATATAAAAAAATATTAGGTAAGAATAACTTGAACATAACCAGTTTGCATTCAACTAAACATTACTCCATCCATAATGGAATTTAAAATTGACACAATGTATAGCAGGCATATTTGAAATGAAAAGTTATAAATCTCCATATATATGCAGATCAAGTATTTCATAACTTTGTTCCAGCTCCATAAATTTGCGATGATCTTCAAGAAAGATCTCAGTGCAGAATTACCATAGCGAGCGTTTCCGAGAAGGAAACTAAAGAAAAAAAAACATTGTTTAGAATATAAGCGCATGTTTCTGAAACGGAAATGTATTGGGAAAAAACATACTAGGAGATAACTGAAAGGGCGCTGCTGCTGCGTGTAAAGGGGCTCAAGTGAATCACAAAGACTTGTGTAAATTGTGTAAGTAAGCAAAAATTATGTACATGTGTAAGTAAGCAAAATTATGTACATTAATTATGTAAATATGTTATTGTATACAGTGGCGGAGAGGTTAATTCATATATTTTGCATTTAGTATTAATTATTAGGTACTAAGTGGGCTTCTTGACATTTGAAATCTTCTATTTAAAATATTTAAAAACAAGAAAAAAGAAGAAAAAGAAATTTTAGATTACATTTTTTTCCCATCTTTTTCTGCATGTGTATTGTAAATTGTTTTCATCTCAGGTAATGCGATTATTTCTGGAAAGCGTCACTTACGAATTTTTAAAGGGCTGTAAAAACTCATTTCGTTCAGTATAAACTTTATACTTCAAAATATGCAGATATTTAAACTTTTCGAGTTACAAACATACATTTTTGTAAAAGAAGTTTGTTAAAAAATGTTACTACATTAACTTTTTTTTCATTCCTTTTGACATTTTTATTTTATATAATTTTTATATTATTTTTACTTTCTTCTACGAAGAAAAGGAACTGCTGTATTAGCGAAAAATATTTATGCTATTTCAAATGTTCATATATTAAAAAACTTATTATATTTCAACGAAAAAACCGTTTTTAACCGTTCCCGAATCCATTGAGATTGCTTTTATGTGAGATGCCTCTATGAAAGGATAAAATAAAGGACTTTTTTTCCGAAACGCATTGTAAAATGGATTCAACTTGGACTTTTTCATGACATCTTTAAGTACGTACATAGGTATGTATCTCGCATAACCGAAAAACCATTATCTGTAGATTGCTATAACATGTTGTAAAGTGTATTTTAATTTTATAAACAGTCGTAGAGTCATTAGGTTATTCCGAAGCAGGAGATGTGAAAAATGAGCAATGCCGTCGTCGGAACTCGAACCACGGATCTCTCGAATACGCGTCGATCGTGCTGACCACTACGCCACAAAGGCATGTGAAAATGGGGGAGAAATACCTTATATACTCCCCCTTTTAAAGGGTGGCTGAGGATTAGGGGACCCAGTTGCCGAACCTTGGTGATGGAGAATCATCATCCACCACCTTTTTTTTTTAGTTCGGGCGCCACTGTAGAGTCATTAGGTTATTTGGAAATGTGAAAAATGAGCAATGCCCTCGCCGGGACTCGAACCACGGACCTCTCGGTTACGGGTCGATTGTGCTAAACATTACACCACGAAGGCGCGTGAAGAATGCGGGAGAAATACCTTATATAGATATTTTTAGTTTTGAAACCCTTTCAATTCTTGTTTCCCACTTATAACTCCCTATCGGAATAAGTTTTTTAGAATCACACTGAATGCAAATGAGTAGAAGTAGTATTTAAAGGAAGTTCAACTTATTTCTAGAGAGAAAGAGAAAATTCTGTATTGTACGTGGCGGCTGATAATCGCCGGCTTGTTTAAATAAAGAGCGAACTACGCTACATATTCGTGTCTAGCTTCGGCTAAGTCAATTTTAGTTAGTATTAGTTTAGTTTCTTATTTCCTTACATTGATTTAAAAGCCCGAGTGGAGGCTCTCCTGTAAGACAGAGAAGGGGCCATCTGTTATCGTTTTTGTAAGTGAATAGAAAGGGTATTTTACCTTTCTCTAGTCTACGTTGCTCGTGCTTGAACTCAGCGATGATTCGCTACACAGTTCACTAGGTTCCTCGACATTTTATTAAAAGCAAAGGAGAGAGGAACATTATAATGTATTTGTGCGGCTGCGTTTTTATTGCAGTAGGCAATAGTAATAGGTATACTATATCCACCCTTTAACCCAGTTTAAAAGCCCCTTCCCAGCCTGTCTTTTCGCAATCTTTGGTCTTAGTCATATACTTCCAGTTACAGAAGTATTTTAAATGATGAAAATATTAATATTTTGACAATGTCAATACAGTTAATTTTGGATAAATAAAGACATATAACTTCTAAAAATAATAAAGTCTTACGATTCCTGTGCTTATATTTCGAATAATTTTATACTCGTTATGAAAAAATACAATTAAAAGAAGTTTGACTCACGTTCGACGAAAAGTAGCCGGACTATGTAATTTCAAAATTTGGAATTTTTGAAGTCATCTTCAACTTTCCTTGAGGGATCGATTATTTAAGTTAGGAAGTTCGAAGAAATAAGTTTAAATGAAGTGCAGAAAAAAATGTCTATAATTTAATAGGCCTTACCAAGAAGTCATGTGGTGTCTACATCAGATTTCTTTATTTCATAAAACACCAAGCTAGTCAACCTCAAGGAATATGGATGAGTCGTTGCCCCTTTCATGTAACATATATCAGCAATCTTGTATCCAGAGTAGAAGATAAGAATATAAATACACTTATATAAGCTAATGATTTTATCCTACCCTGAATGACATTACCAGATACACTAAATGAAACTACCGAGAGATTGAGCTCTTAGAGTTAAATAATGTGCATGTAGACAATTAAAAGAATACTTGCCCTTTTTTATTTTTAACAGTGTTATGAGCTTCTTAATCCTGAGTTTGCGTATAACAATAGTCGTATGTAACAGTGCCAAAGTTTTAATTAATATGGAGTCATCTTGGACACAAACAAGTCATGAAATTCCCAGGTGGAAGAGCTGACGTTAATGGTAAATTAACGTTTGAACGTAATTTATTATTTGAACAGCTGTCAAGAAACTAGGGTATGCAACCTCACCCTTAGTTAGAAATGTTTTGAAAAATTTATTATGACCTATTGTTACGTTCTTTGAAAACTGCTTTTAAGAGTTCCAAAAACAAGCTGGAATGTTTGCTAGAAACACTCTTCGCCGTGTTGCAAATATTGCAAAAACAGCTCCAATAGATATTCTGATACATTATATTTGGCAGCTACTCAGGCTCAGGAAGTTCAGTTTCCATCTTTACCCTGATTTTCAAAGCACGGTCTTTGATAGCAAAGCTGAGGTCATTTGGATATTGTTTTCTATATAACTCTAAAACGTAGAGTTGAGGTTTCTCAAATGCTGTT
This sequence comes from Stegodyphus mimosarum, assembly GCA_000611955.2. NCBI lineage: Eukaryota > Metazoa > Arthropoda > Arachnida > Araneae > Eresidae > Stegodyphus > Stegodyphus mimosarum. The sequence goes on along the minus strand of KK119728.1, from coordinate 3,592 downwards.
TCCGCTATCAAGGAAGGTCAAGGCCAAGGAAGATAGAACAGTTTTATAATTGAAAGGTCAAAAATACAGACTATTACTGAAATATTTATCCGATTCCTAAAAGAGATTCTTTCTGTAGTGGAATCCATTGCATTGTGCTATACGTGGTAATGCGAATGCGGGTGATGCAATAAAAAGGTGCTAAAATAAAACAATGTGTTTCTATAGAACCGCATTTAAAACAGCTTATAGGATGATTAAAAAACAAGATTAGAAGTTCCTTGTTATTGATTTTTTTAAAACAAAGAATGGATCAAAGGTTTAAACAATGTACCAGTTAACCGACGAGCATGCGTTCCTGCTGTACCTGCGTTCTAACTGGCAATCGGACATGACTGGACTGACCACAAGAACAGGAGTAAAATTTTTGACAGTCCAGAGTATTCTGTCCTCTGACTTCATGGGCTACGATCACATCCTTCTTGTTCTAATATAACGTAGAGTTTCTCTTTTCAAACCCTACTGGGAAGCTGGAGATCGTATGAGACACATCATAGTATTTTAACCTTACATTCTTAATCGTCTATCAGTGAATTTTATCCGCACGCTTCCTTTTTTTCTGTATTTTATCTATATTTATCGCCTAAGGATAAATGTTTAAGATTTTTTTGCGTGTGAGAGAAAAAAATTTGTTTTACTTAAAAAAGTAGTATTCTAAACAAGCACGTTTTCTTTGTATTTTTACACATCAATTTAAAAGTTTGAGGAATTTATTTAAAATAGTAAATTCTATTTTGAAGTTTTAATAATATTTTAGGTTTTGCTATTATATGCATTAAATCTACACGCGATAAGATTAAGCAATTTGTAATTGCTTGGTGAAAAACCGTACAAAGCAATTCCATTATTGAAAGTTTCATTTTTATATTTAATTTTGTGATATTAATAATTTAATGATTTTTAATTTTTATGATAGTTAATCAAGTGATCTTAATTATATTTAATTTTAATTTAAATTTTTATAATACGTAATTTAAGTACCATTAGAAAGCAGTTCACACTTAAAAGATAAAATAAAATTACTGTTTTAATATGGTGTCAAAATGACCTACATCACGGTTCTAGGTGTAAAAACATTTCCTTTGTTGTAGTCTTAAAAACATTTTGCCGTACATTTAAACGTTTCGTATTTTAATTTAGTAGTTTTCTTGGGATAACACTTCTTGATATTTTGACGATTGTTTCCTATTTTATTTTTCTTAAAATTACTGTATTTCATTTTTACGTAACTTCTTATCATAATGCCATGGAAGTAAGATATTCCGGCTCATACAAGTTATTAAGTTTCATTTCCTCCAATGATCCCCCAGAAAATTAGTGGCAGAATATTGCAGATAAATACTCATTATAAATTTGTTTTCAGTGATAGCAAAATTTTTAACTATAATTACTTCGCATATTTGAAATCACTTCAGTTACTGAGCAGTATTAACCTTAAGAATTTCTTCTTCAAAATCAAAACTTAATGTCGTCAGTATGAGCTTACTTTAATTTAAGGGATAAAACACTAGTTGAATTTAGTGAAATATTTAACTTCGGCTTTTGTCTACTGTGGATAAGTTGAAACACGAACACTTTTACCGGAATAATTAGAAGTTTCTGACATTTGTAAAAAAAACTTTTCTTGTCTTGAAAGAAATACATCTGAAACACAAGTATTACGGTAAATATTATTCTCCTGAAATATTTCTATTCAATTAGCTTCGCAAACTTAAGCTCTGCTTATTACTTGTATTTGCAGATTTACAGATAATTAAAAGGAAACGAGACTTTCCAGAGGGGTCAAAGTGAAAAAGTAAAAAGTTAAACCCTCATTTAGTATAATCCTGCCATTTTTATAAATACTATGCTGAATAAAATTTATACCTATAGAGTTACAAACGAAAACTACTCTCATGTCCGTAAATTAAGGATAATTCGAAGTCACGCGGAAATCGAACTCTAAAATAAATATATCACCTGTAAAATCACTACACACATCTTCAAGAATCATACGCAAATTTTAGGAAGTAACCAGATGACACCGATGCTACGTCACAATGACGAGAGTGTAAGAGAATATAAGGAACACAGGCAAAGAAGTAAAATTATTCGCAGGCGCTTTATAAGCATTATAGTGCAATAACCGAGTACTTATGACACAAAGGATGCATTTGGATGATTTTTTACGTGATAGAATTATCGTCCGTCTAGAATCGATAATTTGATACTCAGCATGGCTAGGCGTTGTACGGACTGTATTGCGTCGTCTGGGAGACATACAATGTAGTAACAATCATACCAACCATGTAATATTGTTTTTTTGTAAATAGGTTATTTTTGTAATTTGCTTTAGGGAGAAAAAATAGCTAATTTTTTTAATAATATCAAACATATAGCACCGTTTTTTGCTCTTTACCTTTTGTTTAATAAATAAGCTTTACAAATAAGTCAAATTTGTTTTGCTTCTAATTTTTTTTTCCTGATTTTGCATTATCCTTAATTTGTGGACATGAGTGTATTTAACTGCAAATATAAAGTACTTCTAAAAGCTTGTTTTTCTTAATCAAAAATTAATGTATTTAAACATTAAATGTTTTCGAATCGATATTAGAAAGAAGTATAATGTTCTGAAAATTTCTAGATTATATACTATAATTTAATTCCATTATTTTGCATGAAAAATTCTGATTTCATGTAAAATTTAATATCAAAGTTCACAGTGTTATTTTTCCAGTTTTAATGAGGACCGCCAGCGAGAGAGCGCTAAATTACCTGAACATAAGTACACTCATGTCCATAAATTAAAGATAATTCACTCAGGCAAACGAAGAGTTAGAAGCAAAACAAATTTGACTTATTTGTAAAGCTTATTTATTAAACAAAAGGTAAAGAACAAAAAAAGATGCTATATGTTTGATATTATTAAAACAAATTAGCGACTTTTTCTACCTGGAGCAAATTACAAAAATAACCTATTTACAAAAAACCAATATTACATGGTTGGTATGATTGTTAATACATTGTATGTCTCCCAGACGATGCAATACAGTCAGTACAACGCCTAGGCATGCTGAGTATCAAATTATCGATCTGATCTTGGGGGATATTACGCCACTCAAAAAGCAATGCTCTCCGAAGTTCCGGTAGACATGTAGGATGGGGTTGACGGGCTGCTACTCGTCGGCCAAGCATGTCTCTCACGTGCTCTACTGGATTCAAGTCCGGTGAGAATGCTGGCCAGTCCATACGGGTGATATCCTCCGATTGAAGGCATTCGCTTACGATGTTTGCACGGTGAGGACCGGCGTTGTCATCCACAAACACAAATTTTGCGCCCATGGCGCCCCGAAACAAACGTATATGTTGTTCCAGAATGACGTCCCGATAGATTAGGCTTGTCATGGTTCCAGTTTGAACATGCAGGTCAGTTCTGGAACCCAGAACAATTCCACCCAAACGAGCACTCCTGCACCACCGTTAACGGTGTCGTTCAATGATGTTCTCTTGATGGTAACGGGTACCTGGAGCTCCCCATATGAAAGTCCGGCGAGAATCAGACTGCAAGCTAAAC
>KK119727.1:118003-139885 GCA_000611955.2 Stegodyphus mimosarum | reverse complement strand
TTAAAATAAATTATTATATTTCTTTCTGATTTTTTGGGCTACAATCTATGTGCATTATTATAGAGAGTTGAAGTAAGGGGAACCAAATTTATTTTAGAAAAAAAGAATGGAAATAAATCTTACCTAAAATGTCACAGTTTTGGCAAATGTCACGTTCCATCATCTACAATCAGGGATATCGTTCAAATGGAGTAGATACTTGTTACACTTTTTTATTTCTTTTAACTACAGAAAGAATATTTCCGACAAAAAAAAATAGTTTATTTTACGTTCTTATTTTTAAAAAAAATGCAATGAAACATGTTCACTTAAAATTCCTATGCTAAAGAAAATAAATGTTCAGTAAGGTTATATTTGGTTTCCAGAGGTCCACATCAATACGAATCTTCGCGTTTATTTCTGAGCATATGAAATAAAGACTCAAAAGATAATTGACTGTAGGATCATTCCATGACACAGAGAATTTCCCTCTTTCCGGAGAAGAGCGAACTCTCATGTGACCTCCTTGCACTGCGCCCCGTAATTAACATCCTTTCTGGACGATCGCAAGTGTTTTCCTAGAATGCCAGCCAAGGTTGCGTTTGAAGCGGCCGAACTATGCTTATCATTTCTTAAATAACAATTAAACCAGAAAGCACTCGTTAAAGAAAAGAAAATTTCATGCTTTTTTTCGGTACTTAAAAACATTCAAACAAAACCATTTATTTGACATTTGTAGAAAACGCGATCACTACAAAAATTTTATTCTCCGTTAAGATTAACACATATTATTGAATGATGCTATAAGATATTATTCAAGATATTACTTGCTTTGACCGTATGATGGAGGGTATACGTGTTGTTTAGTATTCCAAATAAATAGTTTCTACTAAAGAGTATTTTTTGACATCTTTGCCAGTAACTGACTCAGTTGTATTTGTCTGAATTGCAAGACAAGGATTAGCGCACATAATTGTGTATATAAGCACTCCCGCGTTATACCTGTACGTGGCATATGTATAATAAATTCGAGCCTCTTTAAGTCTAGGCTTAATTTTACAGCATAATTTACGGAGCTTTATAATACTTGACGTATAAATCACATGCAAAGTCCTCGTTGCGGTTTCAACGACTGAATGAAGTTTCCATGTTTAGAGAAAAATGATTAAGGATGATAAAAATTTCAAATAAAGTTTCTATTTTCGCTTGTTTTCTAAACCAAACTATTTTTTATTTCATTTCTAAAATAATATTTATTAGCCCAAAAAGGAGGTATCAGTCTCAGAATGGGATTTTGTGTCGAATCACTCTAAATGCGTTATTTCGCTTTTCATTCGAATCTTTTGCCATACGGCAAAATGTAAGATATTTATCTTTCAAACTGAAGTATGTTGTGTATTAATAAACTAAAACTGTTTGAAAGTAAGATATGCAGTTCTTAAGAAGAGTCGTTTCTTACTTTAGAATCGGAGTGATTTAAATAATAAAAGTACATTCAATTCATTATCTATCTAATTAAAAATATTGTAATGCTTGTTTCGTAATTAAAGCAAACTCCATTGGAACACAGCAAACTTTATTTAATAGATCAATTTCATAACTGCAACATATAAGTCGAAGAAAAGGTAACATCAAAAATTAACAGCCAAAACGTATTCTATCTTTTTTTTAAATTAAAATGCTTTTCTTACTTCGTGCGAGAACCGCACGCAGCTCTCGTGTTGGCGTTTCAAACATTGCCATTTATTAACATATATATTTCAAATTCAACTATTTCAAAAGTTTAAGATTATTATTGCAACAATATCTAAAGCTGTTACAATCTCTCCCCCAACGGAGAAACTTTTCCGAAGAGAAAAGTTCTTGAACGCGACTTTTTAGATGACTTTTCATATTTTCTTCGTCTTTTTCCATGCGACCTTGATCGTGAACGGAAAACTAACTTGGATGGTGTTACAGATCGGCTGGGTGACCTCGCCTTTACTCTTTTATCTCTGCTTACACTTCTACTTTTATGGCGATAGCCAGAAGAACTCCTTCTGTGACGATCATGGCTCCTAGATCGACTATGTGAGATACTCCTCTTGTGACGGTGTAATCTTGACCTAGATCTTGTACGAGAACGATGTCTAGAACGAGGATAGTATCTATCTCTTTCAAGTTCAGGACAATCACGAGCCCAATGTCCTGTCCGTCTACAGCGATAACATTCTTCACTATTCTGACGTGATGATCGTCCATAACTCTCTCTTCTATAACTTGAACTTCGCTGATATTTAGAACCACCCCCTGAGCGATAGGATGGCCCTCTAGCCCATTCCCCAACAATGCTCTGGCCTCGAATTTCTCGTCCATTTTCATACTTTATGGCATCCTCTGCATCTCGTCTATCATCATAATCAACAAATGCATATGCCATGCCAGTCCTTCCAGAACCTCTTCTTCCTGATGTTCCATACATTCCGTATTTGACATCGCATCTTAGAAGCCGGCCATATTTTTCAAAAACTTGTTCCGCATCTCTTTTCGTTTGAGCTCTAGTAGTCACTGTATTAACCTGGTGAGAGTGATTTTCAGGTTCTTTTTTTTCATTCAGTAGTGCAGCAGTTCGGTTGCCTAATAAATACCTTCCTTTGTCGAGTTTGTTTCCAATAATGGCAGCCTTGGTTATTACATGTCCGAGATCGCAGTTTAGTTCGACTTCAGCCAAGGGTAAACAGGTTGGATTTAAATCTAATGGTTGTTGCACCCACACTTTTTCACCTGTCAGCATTTCTGGCGTGATGTATTTACGACAAACTATATCAATACTAGCACCTGAATCTCTTAATATAGGAATTTTGTAGCCATTTACGTATCCAATACTAGTATAAGGTAACAGAAATTCATCGTCCGGTCTTGAACTAATTCTGTTTAGATTAGCAGAAGATTCAGTACTATTCTTAAGTTTTGGACACTGAGGTCTTAGATGCTGATAGGACCCACAGTGGTAACATTGCAGTGACTTTCGTTTTTCATATTTATCATCTGGACGTGGACTACTAGGTTGATAGATCTTGCTTCCCGAATTAAACTTTGAAGGCCATTTATTTTCAGCATTATTTTTATCATCGGAATTTGTTTTACTTTGAGTTTTTGGATTGTATTTCCCTTTCCGCCGATCGGCTGCAAGATTTTTTTGGAAGTTTCCACGGACGTTTTCGTAGGCATCAAGTTTTTCGGCTAATTTCTTGGACGAAATCATTTCTACCCATTCGTCAAGAAAATGATCTCGAATTTCAGGAGGGACTCGACGCTTAAGCTGATCAATCACCATCAAGTCCAACAACTGTTCAAAACTCTCAACTCCCAAACCAGTTACCCATTCCTTGCAATAATTTTCTAATTCATAGCTGAAATCCACCCATGTTGATTCGGTACTTTTTTGATGCTTCATGAATTTCTGCCTAAACCTTTCAGGACTTAATTTAAAACGCTTTAGCAATAAAGTCTTCACATGTTCATAATCTTTAGCTTTATCAGAGGGTTCTCTAGCTATTATTTGTGTTACTTCGTAAGGAAGTAGTCCTAGCAAATGAGATACAAATTCTTCTTTATCAATTTGAGCCCATTCTGCTTGCCTTTCAAACAGTGATAAATATAGACTGATATCTCCTTCTTTGTCGTCAAATTTCTGCATCAGATGTCGCAATTCCGTTTTCGCCCGGACCTGTCCGGTGGTTTGAGACTTTATCTCAGCTTCAAGTTTTAATCTCTCTAAATCATATTGTTCTTTCCTTCTTCGTTCCTCTACTTCTTCCTGTCTCCTACGTTCCTCTACTTCTTCCTGTCTCCTACGTTCCTGTACTTCTTCCTGTCTCCTACGTTCCTCTACTTCTTCCTGTCTTCTACGTTCCTCTACTTCCTGTCTCCTACGTTCCTCTTCCTGTCTCCTACGTTCCTCTTCCTGTCTCCTACGTTCCTCTTCCTGTCTCCTACGTTCCTCTCTTTCTTCCCTCTCTTTTCGGTCCTCTATTATCGTGTTTAAGACTTCTTTGACGAATACTTCGTCATAATCTCTGCTCTCAATAATTTTCTGTTTCAGATCAACTATTTTCAAATCAGCAGTCACCTGAACACCTAGTTCAGTTGCGAGATTCTGCAAATCCTCCTTACGAGCTCTTCCTAAGAAAGACATTTTTTTCTACTTCTTAAGTTTACGAACACCCTGTTCTTTACGCTTCCTCAAAATAGCTCAACTTAATTGCAATAAATAAATAAAGTGCTCTGGCAACAAGGAATTAAATGCACTTGTTTAAATGCTCAGAATAAGCAATACCACATTTATTCCGAACAACCTATGACTGTTACCATCAGTTGATATGCAGTGATGCACCATAAAATAACATACAATAATTTACGACTCAAATATATATGTAAAAATGCAAGATAAACTTGAGTATTAAAGTTCAATGATGAACACTTCAAACTATCGAAGTCCAATGATGGACACTTCAAACTAAGTAAGGAATAGTAAACTGAGTTTAGAACACAGAAAACTTTTGCACAGTTATACTAAAATTTGCAACGATGCAAAACACATTTTCGTATGCTTTTCTGCAGTGTTTAAAATCAAAATTCGTTCAAATAACTTTATAATATCGTTTGAAATTGGGAATAAAGAAATGCTATACCTTGCTTTCCAGGAGATGTGCTTTCATTTCAAAAGCACGCACGATTATTCTATCTCGTCGGTGCCTCCAAAAATAATTAAGACTGTAATGCTTGTTTCGTAATTAAAGCAAACTCCATTGGAACACAGCAAACTTTATTTAATAGATCAATTTCATAACTGCAACATATAAGTCGAAGAAAAGGTAACATCAAAAATTAACAGCCAAAACGTATTCTATCTTTTTTTTAAATTAAAATGCTTTTCTTACTTCGTGCGAGAACCGCACGCAGCTCTCGTGTTGGCGTTTCAAACATTGCCATTTATTAACATATATATTTCTAATTCAACTATTTCAAAAGTTTAAGATTATTATTGCAACAATATCTAAAGCTGTTACAATATTCAATATTTTCATAGAATGGTATTAGATATTTTTTATTATCTATTTCATATTTTGTAAAACTTTAATGAATTTTTTATTAACAAACTCAACGATTCGAAAGCGAGCAAAGACAGCGCTATATGGAATAAAACATTTTTATCTTCAAAACGCGACACTGTCTATGAGAAATTTTAAAGATATGCTGTTTTGAAATATTCTGTGATTTTGTTCTTCAAGTAAATTTTATGTGATATTTAATAAATAAAGTTAACACACAAAACGCTAACAATAAAAAGAAAAAAAGTTTTGCAAGCTATCTTACTAAGAAAACTGAGCATTAATATGATGAACTGAGAAAAGACTGGAAAAAAAACAGAAAAATGCATGCCAACACGGGGTATGTATTGGGAGTTCTAAACATATATGCTGCTATGCTGCTGTTAAATTTTTTTTATTTTGCTGTTGAATTGTATATGGCGTAAGTTTGAAAAACTGTGCTTTATTATTAAGTATAGTTTTATAGAGTTTATATAGAGCTAAAAAACAACAACAACAAAAAGAAGTGGGTTAGCAGGTGTGAGTGCAACAGCAGACTGGTAGATTGGAAGCTTAGCGAAAGCGTAAAAAACCTTAATAAGCCCTTTTGAAAAACCGTTAAAATCTAAACTTTTCAATTTTTTTTGATAACATTTGTTTTTTTTAAAAAATAAAATTTCCTTATAGTAGTCAATCATTCGTTTAGCCTAACATATTTGTTTTTACGAAATTGCATTGGTAGCTATAATAAGATTAACAGTTACGTAAAAGACTAGTATATTTTTCTGGGAAAAAACTGGAATAAAGAGAAAGACCTAGAAAATTCTTAGTGATTTCTCTTATAAATCCTAATAATTAAACTATAGAATTAAGACAAACAGATAAACAAAATAGATAAAAAATAGATAATTAAAAGACCCTAATATTTACATGATATCATAAGCTTCAAATGCAGTGATCATGCAATGCAAGAAACTGGTTCAGCATATGCAACTCAAGATTTTATTGTCTCAATAGCAGTTCTAAGAGTAATGGCTCAGTATCTAATTTTTAAAAAACGGATTATAAAATACGAAACTTCAAATTTTGTTCTTGCTTCTAATTACGCAATTTTAAAACATAATATTGAAAAATATTTTTAAAATTCAGAATAATTTAAGTATTAGTGGACTTGGCGGTATTAAGTATTAGAAGAATTTAGTGGTTTGTAATCGGGCGCTGATTATGCATATATTTTCGGCAATCCGGATCGCTTCCTTAAGCTTAGCTTTATCAAGTATCTACTACATTAGATTAAAACTTCTCCTAAATATGCTATTAAATAAGATAATTTCACATTTTCAAACCGCTTTGATATGATTCTAAGCCGTTTCTTTAGTGCTAATAACAAGACAAGTAAGCTGAATGAAATAAAAAAGCATTTGCAGCGGCTTCTTTGTTCTTCCATTACGAGCAATGAAGGAACTCAGGAGAAAATTACAGTAAAAATTATTTACTTTTTTTTTTTTTTTTTTGGTGTGTGTGTGTGTTTAAAAAGTTTCCATTAAATTGAAGTAGACGACCAATCTGGGAAAAGAATGAGCTACGTGTGAGATCATGAGATCATAGCTATTACAAGCGAAACCGTTTCGCAAGTGTCTATTTCGCAATGCAGATAAAATTTCGTGCATAAAAGCAGGAAAATATAAAATATATCAGCAAGCTTAGAACAGTCAAACTGTGAGATGCTGGATTGGTAATCAAATTAGTACTATTTATATTTAACCTTTGAAAAAAGAGCATGGTAAAAATTTCTTACTTAATCTCCATGATAATTTTTTATGGTCCCCCAACATAGCTAGATAGATAAATCGCTTTTCTTTTATGGAAATACGTACTATGCTCAATATTATTCGAATTATTATGAAGTGTATGCTTCTCAGATAAACAATAAAAGCATCAACAACAAGAATTAGTGTGAAAGATGCCCATACCGCATCAACTTTAGGGCCCATACCATATCAACTAACAGCTAAACGCACATATACACACCCAGGAGGGAAACTTTGAGTAAAATGCCCGGAGGGCGGAAAGATGAAATACATTATTTTCTCTTAAATTTTTCGAATATAATAAAGCATTCAAGAAATATTTCTGTAAGGATTTGATTACGTCAAAGTCCATTAGCGTTATCTCTCAAAGGGAAGGGATGCTTTCATTGGGAGTTTTTAAGGAAAATTGGCTCACGTTATAAATGGTAAAAACTCCAAAAATGCCCTTGCCGTATGGGCTTTCGTCGGGATTTGAATCCAGGTCGAAATAGCAATGTTCAGCGATCTTATCCACTCTGCCACTGGAGGGCCATTTATCTAAAGCGATAGATATTTTCATGGGTGACTTTCTAAGGGTAAATAGTTCGCTTTCACCTTATGTGTGAGGAAAGGCACAAAACTGACAAACGTTTAAAAATAAACAGGGGCCAAAAATAAATTTTATATTTTGTCACAATTATTGCTACAAAGAAAACATTATTTGAGACTAAATATACAGGCTCTCCCATAATTATTGGTAGAAACTTTAAGGGCAGGTAAGGTACGTCAAAAGGATTAAAACTGCAAGTATCATACTGCTAGATTTTGTTATTCTCGAGGGCTCTGGAGGAGGTAATGTCTGATATTTCCTTATTCGAACAGTAGTCGCCTTAAGAAGAACATGCAACATTATATGAACAGAGAGCTGGCTGACGTGTATTATTGTATAGATGGGCTGATGGCAGCGCAAGAGCAGCTCAGTGACTGTATTGAGAACGGTTCCGTCAGAGAGATGTGCCAGACCACGGTTTGTTTTTGAATGTGCATCACAATTTATGTGAATATTTGTCTTTAGATCTTTAAGAGGTAGTAAGCATAATGAGGACAGGCAACAAGTGACTCATACGCCTTGCATGGAGCATAATGTGTCGGATGCCGTAGAAAGGAATCCGAGTACCAGCATACGTGCTGTCGTTGCTGCCGTAGGAGGATCGCGGAATAGTGTACATTATGTTCTGCCAGCCGAATCCTTATGTACTGTCATCTATGAAAGAAACAATCACTGCTTCCCACAGATCATCCTGCACGTGTGGGTTTTGCGCAGTGTTATATCCACCAATATGCCCAAGATGCTCATTTGCCATGTTTTGATTAGTGATGAGGCGTATTTCCTCGAGATGGTATGTTTAACTAACCTCTTTACCACTAAAAGAAAGATGCATAACTTTTTCCTTTCTTTCGAAAAAAATTGTAAATTGTTCGTTTTCAACAACCAATCAGCTTTCAGCACCGAATCTTCCGTCGTCAACACCATTTGTATTGGAGAGACAGTTTCTCCGTTACTTGGTAACCCCAACACGATATGCGGTGACTGGCTGTTCCATAGCGTGGGACAAAGCAGCTGCCTGTTAGTAATAACGTTAGTAACGTTATCACTATTCTAAAAAGTTATTCTTCTGAAGTGTTTTGAATGTGTGATACGATCTTAAGGGGAGCATTTAAAACTGGTGTGTATGAAACTCCTGTCGAGTTGGAAATGGATCTGGTTACAAGAATCATTTATGCTGCTGCAGATATAAGGCAAATTCAGGTGTTTTTGATCATGTCTACCAATCCATGGTTCAGCATGGATGACTTGTAAAGGTGAAAACTGAACATTTTTTTAATGGCCGGACGCTTTATTTAATAGCCTTTACACTTATGCCAATACAAGGGCAGGAAGTGGGGATTCGGAACTCGAAACCGAGCCCATCGTTACGGCAGTCGGGGTCACTATACCGCCAACGCGGATGGTAACTGAACATCTTTTGTAACATTTTGAAATAGTATCATCTACTACAATAATATTCAATATTTATGAGGGATAAATACTTCTGGTAATCTCTGTCTTGTGTTCCATCATTTTTTGTACTTCTGATGCCACCTTCCCATGATATTTTCGGTCATGGGTTGCTATGCAGTTCTTCGTCCTTTGGATGTGCCCTGCCTTCCCTTAAAGTCTGTACCAATATTTAAGGTATACCCTGTATTTCAAAGCTGTAAGGGAATCATTTTGGAATAACAAATATTTTTACGCGTGCCTCACTAAATAGTAAATTTTTAATAGTAAAGTGTAAAATAAAATTTCATGTAAATTTCTAGTAAATAAGTTTAGTACGTAAATAGGTAGAACAATTCTTCGAAATCAGTCAAACTGACTAGATAGGAGATTTCTGCGATTTAGCTCAGAAGAACTAACAACTCTGCTATTATCTGCGAAATCATTTATTCTATCAAATTCATCGGCATAATTACATACATATCTACAATACAAAATCAAAAGTGGTAGGTATCTTTAAAAACAATCACTTTAATTATAGGTATCTTTAAAGCAATTATATGATGTGCTTGATGTACAGACTGAAATACTACTAAAAATAAACTTCAAGAATAAAAAATTCGATTCGACTTCCAATGGTTCGTAATACTTAGTAACACAGAATTCAGCAGCGAAAATATAATCCTTTCATGTTGGCAGATAAAATGAAATATTTTTTTAAACTTATATAGATGGGATGTTAAGTATCAATTTAAGTCGCTATATGGACTTCAATAACTTTCAAGTAGTTTAATAAATATATTCTTACCTAGCTGAATTGTCTATCGATTTTTAACCGACAGCAATCGACAAAGAGCTAGTTTAAGGTAGAATGAAAAAGCAATTGTATTCAAAATGTTAAATTCGTTGCTTTAGAAAAACGATTGAATAACCATCTTATTTTACATGATTAACAATTTACTGTAAAGCCATACAAAATAACAGTTTTTATCACATCATGAAGCAAAGAAGTACATGCTACTACTACTAGAACTAGTAGATTTTCATCACAGAGACAACATGAATATAACAGTGAAATGGCAGATTAGTTTTTACCGTGGAAGACAAGAAAAGTACACAAGACTTAATCAAAAATCGGATATTTATGTATTAGCCCGTTAACCATGAAACTGTCAGCAGGCAGCGTGATTTAACACTAGTTATGGATAACGTTACGTAACAATACAGTCATAACATCTACGCTTTCGTTTGATGTGACCCCGACTGATTCTCGATAAGCCATCTTCCGTTTTTATGAACAAGGATGTTGCTGTTATTGCTGTATTTTTTCTTGCATTTGGAGGAAAAAATATTAAAATTTCGGGCCTGCCTTCTGCAGAACAAGAAGCAGTGGGTTGTTTCTAAAGTTATAGGATTCTACCTTCAAAACATATATGTGTTAATGAACACGATATTGTCAGCTGAATACGGCTGAAAAAACAGTAATAGATTTGAATAATTACCTACAAGAAGTTTGTACTCATAGCTTTATAAACAGAGCTTCCGGTAAAATTGGAGGTCATTACAAAATAGTAGAAATCGGCGAAAGAAGCATTTATATAAAGCACAAAAACGAAGCGTGTAGAACACTAATTGTTTATTAAATGAAGTGGTAAGAATGATTGTTGCAACTTTGGCGGGATCTCCACCTACTTACGATGACAGCCAACTTTCACGGTCGACAAGATAATACGTAAGTACTAAAAATCCTTAAGATAGAGCTTAGCGAACCATTTTGAGCCTTCAAGACATAATTACTTATTATTAATTATTACATAATTACTATTTACCTTTTCCCAATTTTTGCCTATGTGTTGCGTCAACATAAAAATGTTTCTAATAAAAATTATGCTTATAATATAGTATCAACCAGGTGAAATAAAATAGACTTTCATTTGTTGCATTATTCTTAACCTTAAATACGGTGTGAGAAACATTCGCTAAAACATCCAAAAGCACAGGACTTGAAATACGTGACTTACAAATTAAAAACATATGTCATAGAAATCTGTAATTTTCCTAATCTCTACACATTCTGGAGTTGCATAAGTAATGCACAGTCACTCTGAATATGCAATGTTTGAAACAAAAATTCGGAGCAATAAAAAGTCGGGATCATTCATGATCCTTTAAATGATCTTAAAATGTATGAATAAGGTTGAAAATTTTTTGTTTAAAAGATATTCTGCTGAGAGAGAAAGAAAGTCTGATTTTAACACAATAAATATTTTCTTTCAAGATATGAATCGAAAATTATTTTAAAATCATTAAATTCAACAAATCGAATACTTCTAAATTTAAATGTACATTTCCTTCAGCAAATATTTCTCTCAAACATGCTTCATAATTAAGGGTTTAGAAATCATTTTAGAAAATTTCTTGTTTTGCTAAAAATTGATTAAACTTTCTGCGTGTAATAATCTCCTGCTGTTACAGTATAATTTTAATAAAGGAAAAAGGCTTTTCCCCATTAATTGCATTTAGGAAGCGTTAAAATACTATCCTGGCATACTAATTCGTGCAAATAATTAATACAGTGCTTTGCCATTTTTAAAACAGACAATTCTTTTGTGCTGTTCAGAAAGAAGAAATTGTGCTTCCTGTATGGGAAATGGACGGATTATTTGAAAATCTCATCAGTAGCAGACTATGAAGAATACATGAAGACAGAATCTGGCAGCAAGCACAAGCATAATTCAGGTGAGTTTTTTTAAATCAATCATTTTACTATAGAAATAAATGTATGAAGTATCATATATTTAATTTTAACTCACAACTCACAGAACGTTTTTTAATATTTCCAAATGCTTTTAATGAAGTTTTAAATATGTCTTTTATAGATGTTGATAAATTGCACTGCTCCATTGAAATAATATATTATAATCATTACTATTCTGGTCTGAATAGAATTTCGCTATCGCTTAATGGCAACATGAAAAGTAGTAGAACGTATTGATTTAGAAAACAATTTTGCTGTTTGAATGCTACAGAATGCTACAGGTTTGAATGCTATTCTTGAATGCTACAGATGTTATTTTAGGTTAGATTATTTTGTTTCTGATATTGCAATAAATTCGTATTAAATCTAGGTTATACGGATTTTTGAAGACAGAATTACATTGAGCCACTCCATGTAGAATTTAGATGCGACGAATCTTAAATGGAGTTATCGTAAGACTTCAGACATACAGAGAGTCATTATTGTTCAATTAGGAAAAGCTAAGTTCTGCTTTAAAAATTTCTGCTTGGTTTAATTTTAAAATTAGTGCGTATTTTCCATTTAACATGAAGCGTAATAATTCTATGGCATCTATGATTGATCCACGCCATCTTTTGAAAAACATGTTCCCCGTAAGATAGATAAAGACAAAATCTTGTGATTTATTAGACAATACTTCTGTAAAGGAATTTTAGATTCACAGTAATTAAAACATTAAAACAAAAAGATCACTTTTGAAAATGCTGCTGATAATATTTTACGTCACGATATCTGCATCTAATAAAATTCTGTGGGCAAAGAATTAGTTCGAACCTACGATGTTTAAAAAACATAAAAAGTGGTGCTCTGTATGAAAATAAAATGTGAAAATTAAAATTACACCCAGCATTCTCAAATACGAAATGTGCAACTATCGAACAGCAAAAGTCATATTAGACCAGTCTTGGACTAAAAATAAAATTTTGCTTGCAAATTTTTATTTCGTTCATTAAATCCAGTAGTAAGATTAAAAACGCTCCTAAATTATTGTTAAAATATAAAGTTCTGCTTTTAAATGTCACACTAAATTGCAAAGACATATGAAACCAGAACCGTTATTGAGAACTGAAAGTTGTGTATTCTTAGATCTTTAAATCTTATATTTTTATGTGGTCATTAAGTGGTGATACTGATTGTTTTATGGGAGGTTCACTTGCCTTAAGATGTTATAATCTCAGAATTTCAATCTTCGCTTTTCTGAATTGAAGTAATCTTATAAGTTAAAAGGGAATCTGCTCTAGTCTCGAAAGATAACGTCAGAAAAGAAGTTATTCATTGAAATTGCGCAATATATAAATCATGAATGAGCATGTAGATGATAAACATCTCGGAAAACGTGTGCAAGTCATGCAATAACGAAACCGTTTTCTGCAGTTAGTGTATAAGGAGATTCTAATACATTGGAATTAAATCCGAATTTCTTTCTCACAGAAGGATCCATTATACAACACTGAAGAACATGACAATGATATTATTATCTCTGCAATTAAATGACGAAGAATCTGCATATGTGTATGTTCCTCGCATAGTGGAAGATCGGCGGTACTTAAAGCCACGAATTTCTAAACACACGTTTTCCTTCCCCCGAACATATGCATTTCAAAGCCAGAATTTCGAATTTTTCAGTCCAAATAGTCTACTAGTCTCGAAACACGACTTTACTTTGGACGAATCTAATGAGTTTCTTATTAACAAACTTTGCGACTTAAAAGCGAACATTGGCAATACTGCTGAAAATAATGCATTTTTTTTTATTCCAGTGGGTCAGACTGCCAGTTGACAAAATATAAGATATTTATTATTTTGATTTTAATCAACAAACTCGGCCATTTAAAAGCAATGTGTTGTCATTGCCTACGACAAAATGCTTTTATCCTCCACGCGTCAACCTGTTGCCATTCGACAAAGATATTTAACTTTCGAATTTAGTTTGTCGGTTATTGATTGACCAACCAAGGCAATTTCAAAGCAATAAATGTATTTGTTAAGAATGTTTTTCTATTTTTTTAATCTGATTGATTTAAATAAAAATGCCCTTAAACCATGAGATATCTCATTAGAAATATTAAATATTTTTATGAAATTACGCTAGCCGGACACATTAAAATCGTTATACAGGATGTTTCCAAAGGTCGTTTTTAAACTTTACGTACTGGTCTGTTAGACCATGATGAAAAAGTTTTACGTAAGAATTTGTGTCCAAAACAGTAACCAACCGCCGCTAGAGGTCGATGTTCGCAGGCGTGGACAGCGGGATCATTTTAGGAAAAATATTGGTGGAGAAGAATGTACAAGCCCCTTAAAAAATAACTACATTGCCGATTCCACATTGACAATAGTAAAATCAAAATAGTCAAATCTCTAAGATATCTGAGAATTGTAATACATAATAAACTTAACGTTATTGAGCACCTTCAGCAAATTAAGAAAAAAACCTACAGTGTAGCTAACCTGAAACGAATGCAGGAAATCGAATGCGGCATGAACCCCCAGATACAAAAACTGATGTATAACACTGTTATAGAAATAATAAGACTGTATGGTTCAGGGATATGGGCGTCTCCGATGACGTTGAGAAAACAAAAGCAAGTCTAATTAATCCAAAGACCCTCTCTTTTGAACTATTCTCGAACTTAAAGAACAACCTCAAATTCTGCACTGTATCAGCTTACCAGCAGCATCCCCTTATTCTTGGTTGTGGAACGGGAATATGTAAAGACTTCAGTTCTTCAGTAAAAAAAGATTACAAAATTAAAAATGAAATAGTAACTGCCACCACCTACAGTTCAGCGACCCATCCATATAAAAAACATCCAGCTGACAGAAATAATATCACACTAAGCACAAGGCAGAAGAGATACCAAAAATTCTTTCTGAAGATTTACACAGATGGTTCCGGCATAAACAACGGAAAAGAATGCGCCATAGAAATCTATCTCAGTTGTTCATGACACAAAAGACTTCAAACTTCAGCTCCATATACAGAATAGCGTTTTCAGTGGGAAATGTCCGCTATCCTACAGGTGTGAACGAAAGCCTACATCAACATTTCTTAATGTCATACATCTATACAGATTGTCTCTTGGCAATACATACAATGGCAAACTCAAGTAATAAATCACCTCTAGCTCAGGAAATTCTCAGTAAGTACACAAGGCTAACATTTCTTACTCCGAACTGAAGGGCCTAGGCTGAAATCTTGGAAAAGGCGTGGATGTTTGTAAATGTGTAGTGTTTCTGCGGCATGGAGGCACTCTAAATACATGGCAAGCCGAAAATTCTCTCGAGAGGTTGGTGGTAAAGAAAGAGGAGGTGGGAGACCCTCGGTCTCGTCCACCCTTGGAGTGCTCTCCACCAAAATTGGGGCGGAACTAAGCGAAGTCATACTGTCACCTGTATGGTGCTCAAGGCTCTCGCCAACGACAGGCGCAATCTTGCTCTTCTTGCCACGAAGAATTTCGTGGGCTTGTTCTGATCTTACTGTATAAGTCACAACAACAACAACAACTTTTAATGCGGTCTTCCAGTTCCTATACTTGCAAAAAATACTTATGCTTGCCTGTTTCACTTCATTAAAATTCAGTTTTTATCTTGCAGAAGGCGGTGCCGATGAATCCAATCACGACACGCCTACGAAGAAAATATCTAATAAACTAAACATCTTGACCAGATCCTTCACTGGCGGTGGATCATCAAGAGGTGCAACTTCGCCAGAACCACCAGTTTCTCCACACGTAAGATAAACTTCACGTTACATTTAATTGTCGTCTAATATACGTTCTATAGTAATGTTTCACGTTTTATTGCTGTAAAGCGCAGAATAAATATTAAAACTCACCACTAGTGACTGAATTTAAATAGCTCAGAAAGGTACAGAACCTGGCAGTTTGAATAAACTGACCCAAGTCAGTAGCAAAATACTCATCCGTTTCTTTCTCGAACTTAACCCTTTAACGTATATGACACAAATCTGTCAAGTAAAATGCGCATGTGCTGCTTATTTACACATACAATGATGCAACACGGTATATAATGGATCACACAGGTATCAGGCCATTGCAAAAACTCATTTATGCTTAAAGCTACTATGTGCATAAAGCCGCCACTTTATGACGAATAATCTGCGTTTGTTTTCGTATATGCTTGAAAATAAATGAATGGTATTAACTTATTACTCGCATATGTTGTTTTTCCTCAAAAAAAACTGAACAGTACTTTCTTAATTATATATCAAAGAATTCAGCTGATTACGTAATTGATTAAGGAATATGAATAAATGATATAATCACAAAATAATAAAAATGATGAAGGATATGTTTTCTAAATTAATGCTAAATAAATCAGGAATTTAAGGAATGCAACGTTCTGCATTTATTTTCTGAATTTTAAAAATTCTGAGCACATTCCAAAATTAGATACCGAAAGATTAAAACAATAGAAATATCTATAAATTTATTTATTTTGAGAAAATTTTTAAAATTTCAAAAAGAAACAAATTCTATTTAACATTTAAACTATTAAATAATATTCCAACAAAGTATTTCAGATTAATATAACACCTTTATTTATACCATGAAATTCTTAAATTATCTTCATAATCTCTTTCATTAATGGACCTATTAAAAATGCGTTTGTAACGGATTTTAATGTAAATATCGAAACCGAAAGTATGATCCCATTTCAAATGCATTTCTTCTTCATCAGAAGAATAGCATAAAAATCACAAAAAAATGATGAAAGATATGTGTTATAGTACTGACCTTCGAAAGGAAAAGTGGAGAATTTATGGGAAAAACGGGGTTTAAAAAATATCTTGAATTATAGCATAGTTAAATAATTATTAAGTAAACATTATTGTGTATGGGCAGGTAAAAAGAGAAAAAATTTCTTACTCAGTTGAACGAAAGATGCCGTAATAAAAAAGCGTCTTAAAATAGGCAATGAGAAACGTTAAAAAGAAATTCCGTACACATAAACGAGAATTTTTTTTTTTTTTTTGAGACAGTATTTTACAATGCGATTTTTCAACACTTGTCAGTCTTACAGGCAACCAAGGGGAAAATGCCCTCGTATTTAAGCGTCAGTAGCCCCTAAAAAAATGTACTTTTAAATTGCAATTTTGATGCAAATGTTAAACAAAAACCCTTACTTTATTTCCAAAAGTACAAATTCCTGTTTAAATAACGTTGTACTCAAGACAATTTTTGCAAATTCGGGTTGAGGTTAAAATACCTCTTTTTAAAAAGAATGCAATTTCTTTATTTTCATTTGATGGTAAATTGTAAAATTGTTATCATTTTGAATCCGTAACAACGCTTATTACTTGGTTTTGGTTATGGATTTCGTATTTCGTTAGGCAATAAATGCTGTCGAATTTGGAGATAAATCGCTAATCGCTGGTAAAAGGAGTAAGTACCCTATTTTCTAGTGTAAACATATGATAAAAGTCTCCGAGAATGTATGTTGGAATTTCATAATATCTGTCATATAATAAGCCAAATGGATTGAAATTCCTTTTATTTAACTCTTAAATCCTGAGAACAAACTCTCGGCCACCAATTGGTTTGATGCCGCAATTGGAGAGGAGATTCTCGATCACCTCTCGGTTTGAAGCAATAATTCGAGCGATAGCGATGTTTAGTTAGGCAGTATCGCTTCATGAGTGTATTTAACAATACCTAGGTATAAAGCAACTGCCAGTCTTTAATCTTAAATACATTTTTTAGGTTTATTTTTATATATGCGTCTTCGAAGTTATTTCAAACTCAACAACGTGAAAATATTACTTTCAAAGTTACGGAGCCCAATAGACATGGAATACGATGAAGGATTCAGTTCAAGTGAAGATGAGATCGACTTTTTGTTGATGAAGACCGAAATTACTTTAGTGAATAGGTAGACTATTTGACAATAGAGAGAAGGAAAGCAGTGATGAAGTAAGAGATGTTAGAAGACGGAAAATCTGGGTGATAGGTAATGAATGTGAAAGCGAAAGTGAATCCACAGAAGAAGCAGAAAATTCAGAATGGATAACGTGCGTATAATCCTAATAAACACAGAAAAGAATACCGTTTGTATTCTGCGAAACAGCCGCAGAACGCAAATATCATCGTACGTAAAAGAACTAATAGATTTCTTTAAATTGTATGTGAAAGTTATTTTAGTTAGTTGTAAAAAATTCACCAAATATGCGAAAAATCATCTCGAGTGTTTGGTTTGCGCGAGCGTAAAAGGTGTCGAGTGCAGAGGCTTAATTCAGTCATCACAAACAAACTTAGTACGTTTTAATGTGTGCATTCATTTACAATACGACAAACATCATAGTAATATTCAGTTTCATAGTATACTGTTCCGAAATGCCCAGCTGCGATAAGTTAGCTTCTCCGCAAAGCGGAGTTAGGATTGCCAGAAAATGGCAAAGAAAGGTAGGGTTGCCAGATTTGGCGCGAAATCACCCATTTGGCGCCAAAATTGGCGATATGCCATAGACGGAGCGAGAACTTTCTAGAACGAATTCTAATCGGTTTTTTTCAGAATGTTACCGAAGACAGGTCAAAAGCCATAAATATCCTGCCTGTACGCGGAGTAGCAGTGTATCGAGATAGTATCTTAAGTGTGCTGAGTTCAGTAATAGCGCTGATTTCAGAGATTAGCTCGAGAGCAATCGAGCGAGTCGGAAGCTGTACTTTAGTGCTTTGCTGTGAAACTCTCTTCACAGATATAGCCTGACAGCTTGAAGGCTATGTTGCTGATTGTTTCAGCGTGTTTATCAGAGCTTTTAGACATCTGTAACGCGTTGGAAGTGTCCTGTGTAATACTAACGAGTAAATTGTGTTTGATTCTTCATCAAGTGTTGTCATCAATCACTCCAAATCCACGAACCAATAAAATGCAACAATACTCTGACAAGAACATCTGATGAAGGCATACAGTTGTTTGTGTTATTCTTTCCTTGATTTAGTCAAAAGATTATTAATTATTTTTTTCTCAAAGCCCTACAGGACGAACTCTAGTGAAATGAAATCAAGATTTCTTGTGGGCTATGGGATGAAATCAAGATTTCTTGTGGGCTATGGGATAAGTACTTTTCTTGCCAATCCATTCTCTTGAAAATCGAGGATCCAGCTCGTCTCGCAAAATAAAAACTCTATCTTCCTAAACAGAAAATCTACTACTCGATATCTTGTATTTCCATTACTTGATCTTAAGAAACTAAATGATTTGTACCATGTTCATGTACAAACTGAAGATGTTATATTTCCAACAAAAAAAGGATACGCAATTGGCCTAAGGCATATGCAAAACAAACTGGTTAAAATCCTAATGTGATTGTGTACCAGTATACCTGAGACTATTAGGATTAGGATAACAAAAAAAGGGCCAAATGTATTTTACTCATAACGCCGCATTAAGCATTACTTTTAGAAGAATCTCGAATGTGTTCACGTGTCACAGAAGAATTTTCAAAGACTCAAATTCATCAGTTGCGATTAATAAGGGCATTTTCTCATAATATTTCTGGGTTATTTAATTATATAATTATTTTAAGTCCTCTTAGATAACACATACAGGGTTGCCACGCTACCGGAAAAAGTCAGGGAATTCGAAAATTGAGCAAAAAATTCAGAGAAAAGTCAGAAAATTTAAATATTTTAGTAAAAATCTGGATTATGTATCACGTGAGCGTCATTCGAGCAGCTGGCATAGAGCCAATTTTCTAAGCTTCAATCAGATTGTCTTTTGAAAAGATGGGCGGCTAAAACTCACCGGGAACTGAAGAAATTCAACCAATCAGAATAGGCCACCGCCGGAGACCGTTTTTGGCGACCAGTTTTTAATGCCAACAATTAAAGGGTTTTGATTTATTTTCCGCTGGTACGCAACTTTTCGTACACTTACTGATTGTATCTTTTTCGTTTGGATTTGTAATGATTTTTTAACTTTTACGTTTATTGAAAGACAACAGAGTGAATATGTAGAACTTGGAGGATTCTCATGTGAAGTGTGTAATAAAATTTTAAGCCAAAAAAAAGTGTACTAATGAATCACTGCGTCTTTTTTACCATATTGTATCTCAAAACCCAAAAATTAATTCTCTGATATGTCTCTTCGAACGTTCCACTTCATTTTGTAACACTGAAAATTACAGAGAGCATTTATTTTCTGATCATCAAGTAACAAATGCACATGTAAAAGTCTTTCTCAAGTTTTACTGTGCTGAAGATATATTGCTTCTACTTTACTTTTTTGTAATATTAAGGACCGAAATTTAATGAACTAAAGCTCTCAAGCTTATATTTTTTTCAAAAAGTCCTTAAATACTAACAAATTATAATTTGACTTTTTTTAAACTTTTTCTAAACTGTATTGCATTATGATATTTAGTTTTGAAGAAATTTAACACATTGAATAAATTTGATTGTAAAAATCTCAAGTATACTGTAGTTTTTAAAAGATTAATATATAATTTTAAAATTATTTATTTAGTTCATGACGTTTGGTATTCTCTGCCAGTTTCAACACATAAGAAATGTACATAATATGTTAGAAAAGCTGTCCAATTTTTATATTTGAAGCTTAGTGTAATTAAAGTAATGAATTTATATTTGATTTCCTTAATAATACTTTGTCAGAAAAGACTATGTACAATACTTTTACAAACATCACAATTGTGTGAAGGATTAATGCATGTAACAAATAGATTTTTAGAAAAAATATCAGTAGCATAACATGAATGTAAAGTGTGAAAATCGAAAATCTTCTTTATAATGTATTATATATATATATATAACGAAAACTCTCCATATTACATCTCCAAGCAACGGAAATTCAATTTTAAAAACATCATTGAAAAGGTAATTTTCAAAATTTAAAAAAAAATATAGAATTTTCAGTCCTCCTTGCTTTAAACACAGTTAAGGAAAAACTAAATCGCAAAAATGCCAAGATCAAAATTAAACTTTTTAAGTATTGAAAAACCAGTTACTGTTATTGATAGCAGATTAATCGACTTATCAAGGGGTTAAACCAATCTACCATCAATTAACAGTAACTAAAATAAGAGAGTGTTTCATCTTACTTCCAAGTAAGCATCAGATTATTTGCTGGATTCAAATTAAAAATCTAATTGACACTCAATTAAAATAAAGATATTAGTCACTAAACCAAAAGAATCCTGTTAAAAAGCAAATAATCTTTAAAATTAATATTTTTCACTAAGAACACAATTAATCTGAACGAGATGCTTACTTTAGAAGACATATCCCCTACACTCTCTTATTATTTCAAATACAAAGTAAAAACAAAAGTAGATTCACGAACAAATTTTAAAATATCATAAGAAGGTAAAAAGAAATCATAAAATTAAAGTTAAAAACTGTAGTAAAAAAGAAATTTAAAAATCAAACTAGTAAGCAAAAATTAACCAACTTGCCTTCGAAATTTTAAAACCAAATGACTGGAATGCAAGTACGTATTAAGAGATGGAAAAAAAAGGGTTGTCGTAATAAGTAGTTTTCTATTGAAGAAAGTTTAGCTTAAATTGGCGACAAAACTACAAATTTTCTTGGAGATATAATACACAGAGAGAGCAGGCTGTTATTAATATATATATGCAGTTCATAATCACTTGAAAAAGATGACTTTAAGTGATCAGACTGCTGAATACTGATAGTTAGGTTTAAATCCAAGCAAATGTGCTTTTGGACACATTTTACTGAGTTTATCTAATCTGATGATCCCCATAAAATATTAAATGAAGAACGAAGTATTTGTGTCATAACTACGTAATACTGTACCTGATCTGCAAAACAAAATTACCGTGGCTCTAGAGACCAACATGCCAGTGAAATTGTTACGTGTCTTGTAGGTATTACAAAAGCAGCTCAACTAGAGTACCTTTATCAAGTAGTATGGAGATAGGTATCCATATAACCAAGCATGCACATATCAAACATTTGTAGGTACATATTGTAAAGATTAAAATAAATAAAATATTTAAATCATATCATTTGTAGGTACATATTGTTGCGTTATACGGGTTCGTGGATTTGAGAGTATCCGATGAAAACACGATGCAGAACAGTAAAAAGCACAATTTATTTACAAGAATCACTATTTACAGCACAGTTCCAAAATTACCTTTAAAAGCGTCGAAAATCTACAATAAATACGCTGAAACAATCAGCAACACAGCTTCAGGCTGTA
>KK119727.1:77263-116353 GCA_000611955.2 Stegodyphus mimosarum | reverse complement strand
ACGGGTTCGTGGATTTGAGAGTATCCGATGAAAACACGATGCAGAACAGTAAAAAGCACAATTTATTTACAAGAATCACTATTTACAGCACAGTTCCAAAATTACCTTTAAAAGCGTCGAAAATCTACAATAAATACGCTGAAACAATCAGCAACACAGCTTCAGGCTGTAACTGTAAAGGTAGCTTCACGGCAACACTAGACGTACAATAAAACACCGTGGAACAATCACCAATCCACTGTCAAGCTATACTGTAAAGATAGCTTCACGGCAAAGCACTATCTGGATTGCTTTCCGTTCACAGAACTCTCGCGTAGCTTAGCACTCGCAGTGAGCAGCTATTCTCACAACCTCACACTTAATCACACTCTTCACAACTAACTTCACAATACTTCACAATCTCGTAACAACTCTGCAACTAACTGGCTCTCAGAAACGCAGGGGTTTATATAGCTTTTCTTTAAGTTCGACACGTTTCGAGAAATATCTCGACAGGAAGTTATTCTAGAAGCTTCCCTATTGGACCATGGGATATCGCCAATTTGGTCGCCAAATGGGCGATAAATTCGCCAATCTGGCAACCCTGCCATACACTATTTTTGGCAACCCTAGTGCTATGCCGGAAAGCTTACATATAGGCGCAACCGCCGAATTTTTCGTAACACTACATATTGTATACTTCCAATAATATTAGAATTTATAGTTTTGTAAAACATACTTATGAATCTTCTGTGAAACAAACTTAAATCTACTTCCAAAATCCTTTATTTTGATACACCCTGTGGTCTGAAAAAATTAATATTGCTGACATTCTACAGCAAATAAAAGTATGTCATACTTAACTAACAAAAACATATAAAATTAAGGTAAGGGAAAAATAACAGCTTAGCATAAAATCTTGTGCCAGTTTTAAGAATTAAATTCTCAGTAAAGAAAAAATCTTCTTCAGTAAATAAAAATTGAGAAAAGGTTTTTTATTCCCGGGTTTTTAAAGCGCATATATTAGATAATCTTTGAAATTGATAAGAATTATTCGAACTCTGCATCAGTCTAAGCTTTTTTTTATTTATTTTAATCTTTAAATTTATGGCCTGTCAAAATTCTGAATTTTGTGTCAACTATTATATGTTTTTGAGAATCTGGAATCACAGGTGAATTTGTTCAAACAAACAGCATCCCATGTTTTTTTTTATTACATATTTGCAATGATTCTGCATGAAAAATCTACAAATTAAATTTGTTAAAACTTTTACAAAAGTGGAAACTAATGCCCTTATCAGGTTTGTTCTTTCTTTTTGATGAAATCAGCTTTTTCATTACCGTCAATTCTACAATGGAAAGGAACTTGATTTACATTTACTCTAATTTGAAAGTGTCTTAAAATTTCTATAGATGTCTTCAAATATAGGTCTGATATATACAAGTAAAATCTATTTAGCCTATTCTTAATACTAGTAATATTAGGTTTTTGCAACATTAAAAGAGGTAAAAAAGGACATTACGGTAGCTTCAGTGGTGAGCTATAGAAGGTTTGCATGAGCCATTTGTTAAATTTGTCTCGAAATTGCAAATCCCATGTTCTTTTTTGTTTGCTTATTATTCATTCCAGGAAAAAACACATGTCTTACATGTTGTAACTATACTTTAATAAATTTTACATTAAAGCATGAAATAAATTATTTGGGGGTTTTCATTGAGCTGGCTTTAACATGAAAACTGCATAATGAAATTCCTAATAGTGTAAAAGAAGCTACAGTTATTATGGAGACTATTTCTATTAATAGAGGTGAAGCTAAACGTGCCTTCAGCTCGATGAGCAGCATTTCCACAATAAGATCTTGTTTTACTAACAATAAATTTGTGATTGAAAGGCAATCTTAAAGTGGGGAAACCTTTAGAAGAATGTAAAAACGTTTCAAAAATCTCTGCTTGGTTCTTAAGACCTTATAAAAGATCATCTAAGGTGAGAGAAGAAAGCAGTATGTGGTAACTTCTCGCAAGAATTGTGCATATAATGAATTTTAGATGATATTTTTTTATTTCAAATTTTTTCATGTGCAGTTAATTGTATTTCCTGTTTTTCTAAAAATTAAAACACTTAATTTTAATTTGGTATTTTATTTTTATAAACTAAAGTGTGAGCTCTTTGTTAATATTTTCATAGCTCACCCCTGGATATTTTAATCAAAATTTTATATAGATTAATAAATTACAATTTAATATACATTGATGAGATTATGCAGCATAATATAAATATCTTTAAATTCTTAACGTATATGAATTTTAAGTTTTTCAATACTATATTTTAAAATATTTTTTCCCATAACATCATATGCATAATCACAAAATATAACCTGAAGGTAGAATATTTCAGATGTTTGTTTTCTATGTGCAATAAGTTGTTTTTATTCCTTTAACATTTCATCAGAATATTTCAGTTGTTTGTTTTTATTCATTTAACATTTCACCAGTAATGTATTAACACATTAAATATTGCGTTGGCCGTCTTGTTCAACATGTTAGCTATTGTGAAAACATAACATTAGTGTAAGCCAATATAAAACAATAAATGAATGTTAATTATGTAACTAAATACACACATATAGTCAGATACCCATTCATTTGTCATAAAGCCAACTTTGACTTTTATACATACATACTCCTATAAACAATGGTATAATAAACTGAATGATGTTTATTAATTGGATGAATGAAGTTAATTTATTAATTGGAAATAAATGCTGTTAATTTATTAATTGGAGAATAACAATTATAAACAGAGTCCTTTTTATACAGTTATTATGCCACTATGAATAATTATTCCAAATGAAAAAAGTAGTTGCCAAATCAGTTTTCATATGAAGAAATAATGATGATACATCATATAATGGTAACTTTATCCAAAGATTCAGCAACAGAGTAAAGTGAGAAACCTTCGATAAAATGGGCAAAAAGCTTTCAGACAGAGAAAAATTATTATGATCTTTCCCTTATATATCTTAGTATTCATCAGCAGCCGAGTGGATAAGACTGTGGAGCACTGGTAATTTGAACCCTAGTGGGCAGGCTAGCTTTATGGGAATTTTCTCATATGTTGCATGAACAGGAGACATTTTGTTTTAAATATTCTTCATGAAAGTGTTCTTTCCCTCAAGAAGATACAGTTTCTATGCTTTGCAATAATCAATTAAACAAATAAGAAAACATTCTCATTTACTACCATCAGTATAGAACTCAAGCAAAAAAATTCGTACATTCTTGTATCAACTGAAGTATTTTTATAGATGATCTGGTTTAAGAGAACGAAAAATTTATTTACCAAAAAACAACAAATTTAGTTTTTCATGTTTACATCTTTATTGAAAAATACAGAATTGTGAAAACTCATCGCAGTTCTACAGTCAGAAATGATAGCAAATTATAAGAACATAGGCAGTAGATGTGTAGGTTACAATAAACTTTGTTACTTCTTAGAAAATAAAAATTGGAGGAATCCAATGGTGAGAGCTGTTTTTATTGTAACGTTTTGTTGATACAAATAAATAAATAAAAAAAAGTATGTGATCTCAAGAAAACTTTTCTGCTATGCATTACAACATGCCATCTGAAATCATAAACATTTACAGCAATCGTAAGCAAACTAAATTTAAATTGCAGCTTAAAGACGTGTGATCTCCTATAATTATAAACTGTGAACACTAGTAAAGTTGATAAATTAGACTACATTATTCAGAAAAGTCTTGACAATAAAAAAAGAAAATGTACATAGCAACACATACAGTGTAATATAGAGTGTAAAATGCTCCACAGATTTGTAGTGAATAAAAATTAATTGTGCTAATGCTGCATTTTTGGAAGACTTCAAAAATTTCTTTATTCTTATGTAACACAACGAAATGAAATAGAATTATTTAGGTAGAAAATAATGCATAAAACAATTTAATGTTAATTTCTCAATTATTTTTTCTTTTTGGGAATTAATGGATTAGCTGAAATTTTATGAGCTATCCCATGTTTGCATTTTAATATACAGATTCTCTGAATAATCATTCCAGTTTCTATATTTCAGTGTTCTATATTTTAGTACAATTTTGCATTACAGAAAAACACTTCCAATAAAAAAGAGATTTCTAGTATCTGTTAGTTATTTTTTTAAGCGGACACATTCTTAAAATACTTTTCTTTATTGAATATTACGATGTTGGCAGTACATGAAATAATAATGGCCTAGATGTCACCAAGCATTTTCAAATATGCGAGTGAAGACATTTCACAATACGGTCATTTTTATCAATAGTAAATAAAGGGTATGAGGAAATCAAAAGATATTTCGGTAACGACAGAGCAAAATGAGTAGGATAGAAAGCTTTTTTTTTTTAATAGTGTACATACTATAAATATTGTAAATTCTTGTCTTATCACCCCTATAATAAATTAAATTAAATTATGTGAGCACCGCAAAATAATAACCAAAGCAAAATGAACTGCTGCTACCTAAGAAGCGCTCATAACATAACCAAAAAGTTACCATTACATTAACAAGTCTGGCATACTCTCTCGTAAAATTCACAAAAATTGCATTTGACGAACAGAAAATAATGCCAAAAGTCCCCCAGCGCAACATCCCTTTTTGATTGGTTGAATTTCCTCAGTTCCCGGCGGGTTTTCGCCGTCCGTTTTAGAAAGGCTAAGCAAGTTCCCAGTAACTTTGGTTTCCAGTAACCTCGAGAATCGAGTGACTCGTATGCGCATGTGCAGTGCATGTTGAACTAAAGAAAATACGTATTTTCGTATAAAACAAAATCGGTTTGAACCTAGTATAGGTACTATGGAGGTTAGAATAGCCTTCATGTATTCTATTCTAGCCTCCATGTACGGTACACATGGGATTTGGCGACCTTATGATGAGCAGTAAACGGGTCATTTTCGTGTAGCCGGCAATTTTGAAAATCGTGCCAAGGCTGCTGCGTATACTAGGATTTTACCGCAAAATCCGCTAAACCCTTTTTTTTTTTTCCTTTTTTTCTTTTTAATAAACGCCTTATTTGTCGTTTTGCAGTAAAATAAAATAATAGTAATCAGTCATCTAGGCTGAACATTTAATATGATCATATTCGCCAATATATCGTTGATTACAGTAATTCAAGTTTTAATTATTTTAATGCTATTCGTATCATTTAATGTTGCTACTTCCGTCTAATTCAAGTTTTAATTATTTTAATGCTATTCGTATCATTTAATACTGCTGCTTCCGTCTAAATTTATTTATTTTTAGTAAATAATACATTCAAATTTCAGGAAATATTTTCTGGCATAATCCTGAAACTAATTCTAGCACTATGATGATATAGCATCACGGAATTTTTAATGCATGTATTTTTTGCTTATGTATGTTGCTAAATAAATATGAAATGCCTGAATTTAATTTAAAATATCATTAAATAGATTTCTTTCTTTCGTTTATCTGAAAAATGTCTGCAAAAAAATATGTTTTTTAATCCAGATTGGGCAGATTCTAATCTGAATCTTCAGTGGAAAAAACAACTCCTAACATAATTATAATAGTAAGGGTTTGGAGATTATATATTATACTAGATTTTACCCGCGGCTTCGCTCGCGTTGATGCCCTTAAATAAGTTTCAAAGACTATCGAAAATAAAATAAAATAATTTGAAGGCTAAAATTTTAGTTACTATTACTTATTTTTTAAGTTAAAAATACACTTCATAAAATTTCAGTAAATACTGCCGTTCTTCATTGAGATAAAAAGAAATCCATATTGATGTCGCTAAGACGCTATTATGGATAATTTTTAAAATTCGATTTGGATATATCAAACATTGCAATCTTTTCTTTCTTTCTTTCTTTTTTTTTTTCTTTTCCTTTTTCTGGTTTTATTAAAAAATTCTAAAATAAAAAATAATTTAAAAAACGGAAAAACATGCTTTATTAAGATATCTCACTACAAAAATATATAATTTTCATTACCAAGATTTCAAAAAGTTTAAAGTATTAACAAAACGTTAAAAACATTAATCTTTTTTCAGAAGAGCAGGAATAAGAGTATTATTCTAGGATACCTCTGTGTACTATATTATATGTTTTTCCATTCGGCACTAATACATATAAATTTCTGGCTTTGGATACACACGAACAGGCAACATATCGTTGACCATAGGAAAAGCATAACTTTTCCAAATGCACGCCTGCTACCTGTAATGTTTGCTTGAGCTTTGTTAATAGTAACAGCAAAACTAAGTTTAGATGGAAGCTGCAGTCTTTTAAAGTGAAATGGTAGGTCAGTGGGGGAGTATTGGGATTCGAGGTATGATAACACTTTCCCCTTTTCCTAAACCTGTTAAAATAGTGGCATCGATTATATTCTGCCCTAATTGTGTGATCCAAAGCCTCGTTCAATTACACAGTCGAGACGAATCTATATTTAGCATAAGTATAACCGGTACATTTAGTTTCAATTAGAATTTACGTGAGGGTACACCTGAAAGCTCTAGTGAATTTAAAAACTCAGCAGGATATGAAGTGCTTTGTTCTGTATCCAGGATTGAATCTATTTGCAAATGCTCTTTTATTTTTCTCTGCACCTCTTTAAAAATGTCAGTGTTGATTTTGTTTACGATTTCATTTGTCGGCGCTAGAATTGCTCTTGCACGTAACCAGTGATCACTGTTTAAATTTTTTTGCAAGTGCGGGTAAACTTTAGCAATAAGCTCCACATCGTTTTCTACCAAATTACAAAATTCCTCTGAAAGTAAAATACAACCTTCAGCATCTGTTTCCAGACATCCATCGCCAATTTTCAATAGTGTCTCTGCGTAATGCCCTGAATCTACATCATTATGAAGATGCACTCTCATATTTGTTTTAAGACTGAATTTTTCAACGTTCGCCCATAAACTTGATGATTTGAGACAGGCTTTGATTTCATCTGTCGGTGTACCTTTCTGAATTACCGGCAGAGTTTGTCGAAAATCACCAGCCAATAAAACTACCATTCCTCCCATAATATATGTAGTGTCTCGCAAATCCTGAAGAGTTCGGTTTAACGCGTCTATAGCTTTTTTGTCAGACATCGTATTTTCATTCCACACTAAAAGCTTACGTTGTCGTAGCGTCCTACTTCGAGAACTATTTTTACTGAAATTGCAGATGGGCGAATCTTCCTGCGCAAGATTCAACGGCAGTTTCAAACCGGAATGTGCAGTGCGGCCGCCGTTCAATAGTGTAGCAGCTATGCCAGAAGAAGCCACAGCAACCGCTATTTTCTGGTCTTTTCTGACGGACGTTAATAATAAATTTAGCAAAAATGTTTTCCCCGGTTCCTCCAGGAGCGTCGAGAAAGAAAAGTGCACCATTCCCGGATTCTATTTTACGTAATACCTGATGGAACACGTGACTTTCTTGTGGAAGTAATTGAGGGACCAATTTTGCTACTTGCTGCTGCAATCCAATGAAATTGTAGTCTAATTCTCGAGCAGTTTCATCATTAAAGTAATTTTCGTCTGATCGTCGTGGACTAAGCATTCCAAATTCTTGAAGCTTCTTTCCCACCATTGTCAAAATCTTGTTTTCAATTACGATCAGTGCTTCGTTATAGATGTACTCATTAAAAGTCATATGTGCATGTACTCGCTGCAGTCGCCACAAAATATCTTCCAGAATGTCCTTCTTGTAATTATGCCATAAAGTTTGAGGATTAGAGAGGCCGCAAGATGATTTATGGCTTGTATAAAGTTTCCTGGTTTTATCTAGTGATCGACATTGTACAGCTTCTTCCATAGTTTTGTTCCAATGGTTATCATTCTCTAACAGACCCTGAGCTTCACATGCTACTCTGTAAGTTCGACATTCTAGACTATTAACAATTTTAAGGTCTTCAAAGCTTGCTGGACCTCGAACATGATGCAATAAAATGCGCTGACAAAAACATTCCAAATTCGTTACATGGACGGTGTAGGCACGATCAAGAGCGTCCGATAATTTAACCCTTGGCCAATTCTCAAGAGACGTTGCCTTTCGTTTTTCGAGTTGTTCCATGTATGATAACGGGGAACTTCGGAATACAATAATCTTTACGCAAAAGTATTTGTCTGGCAAAGCTGAAAAAAGCGGTCAATGTGGTTTTAGGAACAGAAAAAAATCTTTTTTGAAAATTAGTCTCATTTAAAAAAAACACGCTCTCCATTTTCTAAACGTACGACAAGATGTGTAACAGTCGGATATCTTTCATGTAATGCAAAAACAAGGTGCCGCCAACCTGCCTCATTACTACTGACATATT
The DNA here is from genome assembly GCA_000611955.2 of Stegodyphus mimosarum. Lineage (NCBI taxonomy): Eukaryota > Metazoa > Arthropoda > Arachnida > Araneae > Eresidae > Stegodyphus > Stegodyphus mimosarum. The sequence continues at coordinate 108,054 of KK119727.1, read as the reverse complement.
GCCCTGCTTGATAGGTTTATATTTCATTCAGACGCTGCAACACACCTTCGTTACGGAGATTGAAGATCGCCTGGTCGCTCCCTTTATTGATATATTTAAAAATATATTTAATCGCACGAACAGAGTTGCAGTCCTCAACATTAATATGAGCATTAAATAATTTACACAAAACGGGTGAATATGGCACAACCTGTAAGGTTTTAGTTAAACTAACCAAGTTTATTTTAATTTAAATCTTTTCTATCTCCTCTCTGCTTCAACTTCCTGTCAGAAGAAGCGCGCGTTTTTAGCTTATGCTAATTTTTGAAGTGAAGCCAAGCACTATTTAAGCCAGAGATAGAAACCTCTCGGTGTGTGAGAGCTTTGCCTCAGATCACGGTCACGCTGCTCAACTTTCGCCTGACCAGCTAGCAGTTTAAATTTATAAGCCATAGTGCTTACTACGTGATTGCATTGTAAAATAAATTAAAGTGCGGTAGTATTTAGTATATCTTGCTACGCACCCTTTTAGATAGAGGCCAATCTCCGCGAATTGCTCTGCGAAGCAAAGTTTGATTTAAGTTACATTTAAATTTATTTAAGTTTATTTGATTGTTAAGTTCGACCCAAGTGTGGTCTTTTACTTTCTGTATCTCTCCCGAATTGGGAGGTTTGTATTTAATAGTGATTGAATAAAAGAGGATTTCAAATCCCTTCACGTGCAGTTATTCTCCAGCCCAGCAGTTACATCAGAACATAGCGTACCTTCCGCTCCCTGTTCCAGTTCAGGACTGAAAACTTGAGAAGAAACACCCTGGTAAATATTTCACAATGTCTGCAAAGAACACGCACCGAATACTCAGTCCTGATAGTGGCGCCCGATCCAAAAGAAGAGGATGGCCTCAACAACAAGAAGATGAACCTGAGATACATGCTGTACCTGTCCAGAATCCTGAGATAGCACCTCCTGGCATAGAAGGATTCGGCTACATCGTACAAACCATGCGAGCAGCCATGAAGCCAGCGGCAAGTTTTGACGGCAAGACAGCCGTAATCAATTTCCTGGAAAAGCTAGACTCCCACTTCATGCTATATCCAGTCCACGAATTTCAGAAAGTCGCTCTTGCTACCAGCGCTTTGAAGGGCCAAGCGCTAAGTTGGTTCAAGTGCATCGGAAAGAATCTCTTGGGGGAACCAGGAAGCCCCACATACACGTATGAAAATTTCAAGAATTCTCTAGTGAAAGCATTTCCTGTGGTGCGAGATCGAGCCAGATTGGAAGCTGAACTGTTTAGCCGATACCAAGAAAGAATAGAAGATTTGTCTAATTTTATTTTGAGGAAAATTCAAGTTTTCAAGCTTTTGTATGGAAGTCGCCCGGATCCTGAAATTATTCAAGTTATACTTCCTAGGCTACTGCCCCAAGTTCAAGATTTCATCGAACTAAGAAATCCAACAACATTAGACAGATTATTTGAGCTCGCGGTACAATTTGAAAGCCGAAGAACAGCCGACAACGAACGACGACGCCAATTTGAGCGAAGAAGTCAGTGGAGTTCGCCAAGACCGCAGCAAAAGCAAAATCAAAGTTACGGGAATAAGGCGAAGCAATGGCCGAAGAAAGATGTGTCTCCTAAAGCGAGCGGCGAACGAAGGGAATTTAATAGAAGAACAAGCAAAGATTCCGAGGGCAACCAGAAGAAAAAGAATTTAAACTAAGAGGGATTTCTTCGAGGAAGGTGAAGAAGTCCGAAGCAGCGCAAAACCCTTCCAAAATCAATTTAAACACCGTGGTCGTTAAGAATTTGAGTTTGCCGAAGATTGAAGTTCTAATCAACAACATACCGGCGACAGCCCTCTTGGATACAGGAGCCCAAAGCAGCTTCGTATCGGAAAGATTCTTTAAGAAGCACTTTCGACGTTACAGAATTTTTAGTGCAAGAGACACGGATGTCATAGCGGCCCAAGGAGAAAAATGTAGCTGTTTAGGAAAAGTACCATTGTTCGTGCGTATCAACAACGAACAGGTAAGAATCCTGTTTTATATTGTGCGTAACCTGCAGACTTGTATTATTCTAGGTGTGGACTTTTTTAGTTTGGCAGAAGCAAAAATTGATTTCAAGGGGGGAGAACTAACATTAAATATGAAGCCAATTGAAGCGAAGAATGATAAGCCCCCGCAGCTGGACTTGGAACATTTACAAGCAGAGGAAAAAGAGAAAATCCAAGGTCTGGTAAGTCACTTTGCGAATTTATTTAGTGATGTACCAGGCTTTACGCAGGTGGTGAACCACGACATTGACACGGGGGACGCTCAGCCAGTTAGGCAAAAGCCATATAGATATGATAGGACAAAAGAGGAAATAATTGAACATCATATTAAAGAGATGTTAAAGAATAAAATCATCACGCCAATTTCTAGCAGTTATGCTAGCCCCGTTGTCCTGTGTAAGAAAAATAATGATTACCCGATTACGCACCCGAAGCGGTGGCGTTTTGCTATAGATTATCGCAAGTTAAATTCAGTTACAAAATATCCTGTATATCCGTTGCCGATAATTGAAGAAATTATTCGAAATATTTCGTCTACAAAATACATGACTACATTAGATCTCACGAGTGGCTATTTTCAGATTGGGGTAAAACCCGAGGACGTACACAAAACCGCGTTCATAACGAAATCTGGTACGTACGCATTTCTTAGAATGCCGTTCGGATTATCCGGCGCGCCGGCAACGTTCCAAAGATGTATGGACATCGTCTTAAGACCAGTCCTTGGTAAAAGCACTTTCATATATTTAGACGATATTATAATTACGAGTAGTACTCTAGAACAACACTTACAAGATTTAAGAAAAGTATTTTCATTGTTAAACGAAGCTGGTTTAAAGATAAATGCGTCTAAATGTAAATTTGCCGCAAAAGAGTTACGTTATTTAGGATTTAAAATTTCCCAAAAGGGAATCGAAACGGATCAGTCAAAAATAGTAGCCATTAGAAATTATCCTGTTCCTAAAACAGCGAAGAAATTATCGTCGTTTCTCGGGATGTGTTCATATTACCGGGCTTTCATTAAAGACTTTGCAAAAATAGCTGAGCCACTGCTAAAGTTGAAAAGAAAAAAAGCTAGGTTTTCGTGGTCAGCAGAAGCCAACTTGGCGTTTCAAAAATTGAAAGACGCATTGACTCAAGCTCCCGTCTTAAAATTTCCAGAAGGGGATAAGGGATTAGAGATTTCAGCGGACGCTTCAGATTTCGCGATTGGTGCAGTGCTTTCCCAAAATGGTCAGCCCGTGGCTTTTTTCAGCCGAACATTAAATGAAACCCAAAGAAACTATTCCGCAACAGAGAGAGAAACTCTCGCAGTGTTAGCATCAGTACAGAAATTTCGTGTGTTCTTTGGAAGTTCTCCAGTAACTGTATATACCGACCACGCGGCGGTCACTAGACTCTATTCTGGAAAAAATTTATCACCCAGATTAATAAGGTGGGCTCTCAAATTACAGGAATATAACCTAATAATTAAACATACGCCGGGAAAAGAAAATGTTGTGGCAGATGCTTTAAGCAGAATTAACTTAGATGAAAATGGAAGTGTAATTAAGATAGCCATGTTAACATCCAAAGTATTAGATTCTCGTGAAACAGTAATAGCCGAACTCAAAAAAGATCCGGAGTTCAAAAATATATACAATTATTTGGCCGACCCTGAGAATTTCAATCATCCGGATATTGTGCCGATAAGAAATAGGGCCGAAAATTACGAATTAATTGACGGACTGTTATTCTATACGAAAGCTACTAATGAGAATCATGAATATAGACCGGTTATCCCAGCTAGCATGAGGTTGAATGTATTAGAAGAGTTGCATGATTGTGCCATTTCGGCTCATTTAGGTATAAGAAAAACTGTTCAGAGAGTTCGCGAGGCAGTTTTCTTTCCAGAACTGCAAAAGTTTACTAGGGCGTATGTCCAGTCGTGCCCAACATGTCAATTAAATAATTATGTTAATTTCCGCCCGGCCGGGTTCCTAAATAGTATTAAATCAGAATTCCCAAATCAAATAATAGGCATCGATTTACTTGGACCTTACCCTCGAAGTAAAGTTAATAAAAGCCGATATCTTTTAGTTATAGTGGATCATTTTAGCAAATGGTTAGAGTTAATTCCGTTAAAACGCGCGTCTGCAAAAATTGTAGTAGATTCAATTCTAAATAAGTATATTTTAAAATACGGGGCGCCCCTAAAAGTTATTTCAGACAATGGTCCTCAGTTTGTTAGTAAAATGTTTGAGGAAATGTGTGCAAAACTGGGCATACGTCATCTAAAGATGGTCCCGTATCGTCCGCAGTCAAACATAGCGGAACGGGTGAATAGAAATGTAGTGAAAATAATTCGTAGTTATGTGAAAAACTATCACTCTACCTGGGATAGCCATATAAATGAATTTGCATTTGCCCTTAGGACCGCCAAACACGATACTACACAAAAAACACCCGCTGAACTCTTCTTAGGAAGAAAGATCTTGACCCCCCTAGATAAACTGTTCTTTGTACAGGAAAGGGCAGAAGAATTTAAAATGAGTGATATACAAAAGTTAATACGGGAAGCGACGGAAAATATAGAAATGGCCCAAAGAAAACAGAAATTGTACTATGACCTAAAAAGAAGAGAGGTCAAGTACAATGTGGGAGATGAAGTGTTGAAGATTAAACACAACTTGTCAAATGCCCCAGAGGAAAAGGTGGGGAAATTTTTTCCGCGTTTTGAAGGCCCGTTCACAATTGAACAAATTACGGGGGCAGTGGTTATATTAAAAAGAAATGATGGTCAAACGCTCAAAGCGAATGTGGACCAAATAAAACCGTTCTATAATCGCAGCAAAATGGCTGTATTTAAAGATTCGTTTCAGGATCCGAGGCAATCGACTAGCCAGGAAGATATACGTCAGCAAAAACAGCAGGAACCAGCTACAACGGCATCGAAATGTCAGAAGAAGAAAGCTCCCCCCCAACAAAGAAATAAGAACCAAAAAGGTGGTTTCAAAAGAAAGTCTCACGATGCAGGTGAACAAATCTACGAACGGAATTACGAGCGCACCAAGAGAAGAAAGCAGAATGGGCAAGGGAAGCCCAATGTATCCAAAAGAACTGTGGAATCATCGGACAGGTGCCTGAGAAGCAAGAAACGTCGATTGCAGCCTGAGAATCAACTTCCCGAATACAGCAGGAACCAGGACAAGCAACGAGCAAGGGCCCAGGAGAGAAGGGCCCAGTCCACCAAACGTCCAGCGGAGCAACCTCCTCTACAAAGGAAATTGCCGAGGATACAACGACGGAATTTCAAAAGAAAAAGAGACGAGCAGGCTCCGAAAGAACAACGAAAAACGAGGAAACTGAACCAGGCCACAACTTACTCAAGTTTTAAAGATTGGGCCAAGAAAAGGATGGACGATCATAATAAGATAAGTACAATTTCGTATTCAAAAGTTTAGTTAATTTTTGAGTATACTGCAAGTTGCAGGACTGATTTTACCTCAAGCGAGGTTGACTTTTACGCCAAGTGAGCGATAAGTTCTCATATGGAAAGTAAAATGTTTTGTTAAAAGAAATTGTAATTCTTAAAGATTTAAAATTACTTAATTTTGTAAATAGATTAATTCTGTAAAAGCAATGAATTGCTGAAAAGAATATGTTAACTAAATGATTTTGTACGACGCTTTGTCTAAAGACTTGTAAAATGTCTAGAATGAAAATTCGGAAAATTGAAAAACACGATTTAGTCTGTAGACTATTAATTCAATGTAATTTGATATTTCAAGAAAGTACCTTGAGAAAGGAATAGGAAGCACTTGCTGTAAGCTTAGAAATTTAACCTATATTTCTGTAAGCTTAGAAATTTAACTTCTATTTGCATTTCAGGATTGCTGTGAAATTGTTAATGTGTTATGAAATGTAACAAATAATATTATGCTAGCAATGCACGTTAAGTGCAATATTAATGTGAATGTTGTGTGCAAACTGCGAATTTGTATGCATGAAAAGTTAAAGATTCACTATTTTAGAATGCAAGTGTTAATTAGGCTCTCCACCAAATACACTTAAAGTGTTAGACATAAAGCTAGTGAGAACCTTAGGATTAGCTGGTTATAGGGCGTTTTTTTCAGGTCTCGTATGTCAAGTTCTAACTAATGTTAGTCGATTGTAGGTGGAAGAGTTGAACACCCCCGAACACATAAAAACCCGCAATGGCGGTTTGCTTTACATCCAACACCGGTGAGAGAGCATACGGGGGAAGAATTTAATTGTGCTTGAATGATAATGTGTGTGTGCAAAATTACACAGAAAAAAAAAAAAAGGATTTGTACCACTTAGAATTATTCTGTTATTATGTCATACTAAAGTTGTTTTCCTTCCAGATTTTGCTGGAAGGAGTAAGACTGTTTGAAGAATAAGACTTGAAAAAAAAAATGTTGAAGATTGTTGTTCCAGAAAATTTCGTCTGTATTTTACACAAACATATATTGCCTTGTAAGAGTTGGCCTAAGTTTAGAACAGTGAAATTTTCGACTATTTAGAATTGCTAGTTTTCAACATGGTCCGTTTGGACCAAAGTAGTTTAACTATCGCAATTCTGGCGGGAAGTATGTAAGGTTTTAGTTAAACTAACCAAGTTTATTTTAATTTAAATCTTTTCTATCTCCTCTCTGCTTCAACTTCCTGTCAGAAGAAGCGCGCGTTTTTAGCTTATGCTAATTTTTGAAGTTCAGCCAAGCACTATTTAAGCCAGAGGTAGAAACCTCTCGGTGTGTGAGAGCTTTGCCTCAGATCACGGTCACGCTGCTCAACGTTCGCCTGACCAGCTAGCAGTTTAAATTTATAAGCCATAGTGCTTACTACGTGATTGCATTGTAAAATAAATTAAAGTGCGGTAGTATTTAGTATATCTTGCTACGCACCCTTTTAGATAGAGGCCAATCTCCGCGAATTGCTCTGCGAAGCAAAGTTTGATTTAAGTTACATTTAAATTTATTTAAGTTTATTTGATTGTTAAGTTCGACCCAAGTGTGGTCTTTTACTTTCTGTATCTCTCCCGAATTGGGAGGTTTGTATTTAATAGTGATTGAATAAAAGAGGATTTCAAATCCCTTCACGTGCAGTTATTCTCCAGCCCAGCAGTTACATCAGAACATAGCGTACCTTCCGCTCCCTGTTCCAGTTCAGGACTGAAAACTTGAGAAGAAACACCCTGGTAAATATTTCACAATGTCTGCAAAGAACACGCACCGAATACTCAGTCCTGATAAACCCAGCTATTATCAAAAGTCTTGACTACCCCACTGCGAATTTGAATAGTAACTCTTCTACCACACTCTTCGGGTGCTCTTCGTCTGTATAAAGGGTAACCCTTATCATTGCGCACTGTATCCTTTAATAGCTGCCGGGAGAACGTTTTCGCACATTTACCATTTTTCATGCAAAGTGATGCTGGATTGCAAGCTCCACAGGGACCATGAATCATGTTTTTGATTATGATCTCTAGCAAATTCTTATCTAGTTCTGGATCCGGGATTTCGGCGCTTATAATGTTATCTATTTGTTTGGATCGCAGCTTTTGTTTTAACCAAATAAGAATGTGAACATGTGGCAGACCTCATTTCTGCAATTCAGTGGAGTACATGCGGTACTGGACGTTTTCAAATACTTTTCCTTTTGTTATTACATTAATGATCATTTGAACTTTTAAACGAAACACACGAGTAACTATGTCATGTCGATCAGTGGTTCCTTGTCCGAGCATAAGCTCTTCTGTTATTTCTTTCCATAAAGGATTGTAGTTACCATGAAGTTACAAATAGGTCAGGCTTACCGTAAGTGCGTACGTAGGCGAAAGCATCTTATGTGTATTCATGCAGATAGCGGGGACGATTCACAAAAGTGGAAGGAAGAATAACCATCTTGCCTAAGTCGTTGGGGCAAATATTACCATATTGGGCTAATTGCATCTTGTAGGTGAAGGTTAGGTTAGGTTAGGTTATTCAATTATGGCAAAGCACACGAAGACTATCTGCCTAAAGGGAGGGATGCCTTCGTGGAGGACTTTCTAAGGGAAACTGGCTCGTATACACGTTACACATGGGGAAAACCACGAAAACGCCCATGCAGCCAGCCCGTTCGCGGGATTCGAACCTCGGACCGAACTACCAGTGTTCAGCGTCTTTACCGCTCGGCCGCTGGTGGGCTCTTGTAGGTGAATGAAATTTTCAACTCGTAATTGTGTCCGGTTTAAAGATGTGTAACGAAGACGTTCACTTTCTGTTTTGATATACATAACTACTAAGAATTGATGCAAAAGTGGCCTCGACCGCGGAAGGAGGTTGAAATCATTCTGTCAAAGCATCATGTGATAGGCGTAAAAATCGATATAGGAAACGTTGGGAACTGGCTGTTTCGTAGTTGGATTAATCTGTTGAATATGAAAATGGTATATCAATTTCCCTTCACTAAAAAATAAAGGGTACTGGAAAGCATCGTAAAATTTATGAGTATCTGCTGCGGGTGTTAGTATATTATCATGTGCTCGTAACACTATATCTCGTGGAGAGCATGGGTCGTCACAATGAAGTTGCTGTCTTGCGTAGTTGCTGTCTTGTTCATTAATTGTCGGTGCATTATAGCGCCTCTCATGTTCGCCACGTGTAGTTCGATCATCATGAATGACGACTTTATAATCCTCTTCAGGCCAGCTTTTTATTCCAATTTTGAAGGTATTTATCAAAACACTGTGGTCATGTAACATTCTTTGAATATTCAATACTATATCTCTCTCGACTCCATCAATATACTGACAAAGACGGCTTACTTTATTTTCTTCTTGACTCATAAAATAAACTTGCAAGCATTTATGCGGTTCATTATCTGTTGGAAAAAGTGTACCAATTCGATGATATATCTGGCCTTGTACGGTAAAAGCTGGTGAAAGCTCAGGCATTCTTATCTCTCTGTCTGCTCCAAAAACGTCATTTGGAAGCAACAGTTGTACTTTCTGATTTTAGTTAAAAAACGCTTTCATTAATCTGTATTATATAGAGTTCTCTGCTGCTCTTCTGGTTCACCAAGAAAATAAAGCGAAACTTTACCACTGGAACAGCACATCTCTGCAGTTTGAGCTTTCCATTTTAAAGCATCGTAAAACTGGTATTTTTTACTCATCGAACCGATAACAATCAGTGGATGATTATGGTAACCAATTGAAAGATCGTTTGGAAGTCCAGAATCATTAAATACAGACCAACTGTTATGCATGAAATTTCGCCGGTGTTCAGTTTGCATTTCTGTATGAACGATTCTTCTTGCCTGCAATTGTTCTGGAGTATCTCTCGCTCTAATAACTGCCCGTTATTGAGCTTGTTGTTCCAAGTGGCTCTGTGTTTGAAGAGGCGTTTCAATAGCTCTCAAAGCAGTTTGACGTTCAGCTTGTTTTTTCAAGCGGATCTGCGTTTGGAGAGGTGTTTCAGCAGCTCTGAAAGCAGCTTGGCTTTCAGCTTGTTCTTCTAAACGAATTTGTGTTTGAAGAGGCGTTTCAGCACCTCTCAAAGCAGCTTGTCGTTCAAGTTGTTCTGTCAAGAGGAGTTATGTTTGCAGATGCGTCTGAGCTGCTCTCATAGTAGCTTGACGGGAAGTTTGGGCCTCTAATCTTTCTTGTCTTTGAGAAGTTGTTTCATCAGTTCTCAAAACAGATTGTCGCCTTGCTTATTCTTGTCTTCTTAATTGTGCATGTACCGCAGATTCTTGGGATCGAGCGACTTTTGCTGCCCGGGCCCGAGATGAATTCCTAGACATGTTAGATTAACGTTTGCGTGGCATTTCGAAAACGAAAAATAAGCTGTACAAAATTAAACTGTCCTTAAATAAGTTTCAAACGCCGCGTGAATTTTAAAAATACGTGTATCCCCGCGAAATCTAGTAAAACTGCTACGTATATTTCCTAAAGACTGAATAATGTTTGTGAAAGAAGAGCCAAAAGCCGGAAATACTGAAGGATTTTAAATAATAAATTAAATTAAACAAATGAAAATTAATGAACGCTTAATTAATAAACGTTACGCTTTCACGTCTTAATTACTTAACCGATCATCATAAATTTTAAAGAAATATTTTTGATATATTAAAAAAGGTTATAGGCTATAAAATCTTTGCGTGGTTTAAGCTACGCACCTGGGCGCGCAGACATACTTTTAGATAGTTTAACTTATCGTTATGAAACTTTCAACATTTAATATTTATACAACGACAATCATTTTAAGCTACAAAACCTATTATATAGTTTCAACTGATGAGTTACATTTTATGTATTATAATCTTTTCTAATATATTAAAAATATTTCTTGAAAATTTCATGATGATCGGTTAAGTAATTAAGGCGTGAAAGCATAACAAACAAACAAACTCACATTTGCATTTATAATATTAGTTAGGATATACATGAATAAAAAGTGATATGTAATTCAGAAATTTTTATGTTTTCAAGTGGTACCATAATTAATTTATATCTTAGCACAGCCAACGTGCATTACGCGGATAGACTGGAATTTTTTTAAAACACACCTGGAAAACCTGGAAAAGTCAGGGAATTTCATTCTCCTGTTTGAGTGGCAACCCTGAACATATTTCAAACAAACTGCGTGAAATGTCACAATTCGTTCTCGGAGACTTTGTATTTAGTTAACTGAAATTTCTAATTATATGGAGATTTATAGAAACTAAGAATATCAAGTTAAGTTTTATGGTCTTTGAACGATCTGTTAAAATTTTTGCCTTACCTTGATATAATATATATTTCCTCTTGTACAGGTACATATTTGGAAATCGGTATCTAAGAGCTTTTCGTTTGGAAATTGAAAATATTCCCTTTTTTTTTCAATGAAATAGCTTTAATAATCTTTAGGTTAATTGATTAAGGTAAAGAAACTGGAGCGCTTTATGCTTATGGAAGGAATGCATCCATGGAGGACTTTTTTAGGGAAACTAGCTCGTATCCACCTAACGTATGGGTAAAACCATGAAAATCTATCACGCAGTCAGCCTGTTCGCCGGAATTCGAACTCTAGCAGTGTTCAACGTTTGGCCGCTGGTTGGCCGATTACCTTTAAGAAAAATTTTATAACTTGCAAATATTTCTCATTAGAATCTTATTACATTTTAATATGATTGTGAATAAATGCAAGATTATTTCTTTGTCAGTAGCTGAATTGACCTTGTAAAAATTTATGCGTATTACGTTTCAGTCACATTACTGAAAACTCCAAATTTTTTTAAGAGACTTTTATTACAGGACCCACCTGAAGCGCTTGATGATAACAATGGAACAATTCCGAAGAGCGACTCTTCGTCGTCTCTGGACATTCCTAATTCTTCAATCTTGTGGCAAGTCCAGCCTCGACCAGAAGGTTCATCCAAAGTAAGAATTGTATTCTCGGATATACTCGTTAAAATTAAAAGAACTACTACCTGGAATGGTTTGCCTCAACAGGCTATGGGAAACTTAAGACACAAGAGGGGGAAGGGGAAATAAGCAATGATAAAGTAAAACAAACCTGGAATATGATTCACTCTGCCCTCTCCCCATCCAACAAAAAGGTAGTTCATAGTATATGAAACGTATATAAAAATAAAAATCATAGTATATAAAATGATTCTGTACACTGATTGTAAAGTATCTAGCGTTTCCTATGGAAAAGTTTTCCCTTTTTTAGCAAGCAAAATTAAGCACTGTGCAAGGTTTGCGTCGAAGAATTATCTTTTGCAACTGGGCTGCCGATAGAGTTTCGGCTGAGATTTTAGTCTGGTGAGTAGACTCACTACTTCACAATGTATGTAGTATTATGTCCTCTGATTACAAATATTCGTGCGCTCAATTCTCCTTTTAAAAATGAGCATTTTTCATCCGTTAAGCGAAATCCAGGATGAACTATGCCACGGAAAAATCTCAGTAGTGATGCATAATGAATCTCCATAAACTAACGTTGGTTCAATAATATTGGAAATCATTCACGAAGATATGACGGGATTCAATTCTCCCGAAGAACTACGTTGCTATGGTTTAAATCAGTGGTTATCAACCTTTTGACTAACTTGTACTATCTAAACAAACACTCAAAAAAATTTGCACCCCCACTATTTGATTTTACAATAATTATTTTTCAGATTCTCAAAAGAAATATTAAAAAATATATATTTTGCCATATGCACAACTTGTTGGCTATTTGTATTAAATATACACACATAAAAAATGGTAGATTGAAATTGGTTACCATTTTAATTATCAAAATTTAAGTTATAATATTTTAATTCTAAAATCAAGTGTGAAATTTGTGCTTATTTAAGAAAGATCGGTTTCTTTATGTCTGGTCTTATTTCACTTAGTTTTAACCGTAAATTAGGATCCACTTTTAATTTTATTCTGCATTTAGTTTTCAAATAAAACATGGAAGCAAATACTCGTTCACACAAATAGGTTGTGCAAAAAGGCAATAAAAATTTAATAACTTTATTTGAAATGCCATTAAAGTCTTTTTTTCGGTTCGTCCAAAAGTTAAGAAGTGTGTTATTTTTAAAATTTTCAGTTAGAGTTCAATCACAGGAAATTTCTATCAAGTGTCATTTTTCTTCACGAGATATAATTTCAGGTACATTTGAACAAAATGGATTGCTAATCTAATTTTCGTTTTTTCAATCCTCAGTAAAATACATGTTCAAGCAAAAATTTTTTATGTCGGATGCTAATTCTTTTATTTTCAAATTATTTTAAGTTATAAAACTTTACAAAATTGGTAAAAAGCTTAAAATATTATTATCCAATTCTTTGCTTATTAGCTCCAGTTTTTTGTCATTGCATTTATTTTATCTGTAATGGTAGACAAATGAACACTTTGTCCTTGTAATCCAAAATTTAATTCATTTAACTTTAGAAAAGTCTCAGCTAAATATGCCAAACGCGCGAACCATAATTCACTAAATTAATTTAGCGAATTCGCAAAATTTTGAAATTAATACAATTTTGCAACTCGCACAGTTCTGCTATTCAAATTTTGAATCACAGAGAAAAATCTGAATTTCTGATCGAAGTTCACACAGACTATTAAAGTTTTGTCTCTAAATAACCGCCTTACGTCGGAAAAGCGTTTTTGTTCGCTACCCATCTCTTAGCAAGAAATCGTAAATATTCTTCAATTTAACGCTCGCCTTTTAATAAAATTTAAAATTTTCACAGCTTGATTCAAAACGATTTTCAGGGTTTTGTGGATTGTTTTGGCTACTGAAGCTTCACAATGAATGGAGCAGTGAGTAAATTTAGTTTCGGGTACGACTTTCTTTATTTGGAAATAACACTGGAATGTTTTCCTGTTAAAGGCTGAGCTCCGCCACTACATATGGCAATGCACTTATTCCAAGGAATATCGTTCTCAGGCATAATATTGTCAGATGAATAATGTTAAAACAGTATCTTTAGCTGCTGGTAATTAGGGATTCCAATTTCCAATCAAAAGTTCTATACCATTTTTAAAGCTTAATACCAGAATACCGGTTTTAATATCGGTAGTAGGAATTTTAGAAAAACTAAAATGGCAGGTGTTTCTTTGTTTTATTTGCCAGATCTATTAGAGAGAGTAAATATCACACGAAATCTATTTATTTTTTTTTTGTTTTGTTCATTTGTTAGACAATTGCTTTTTACTATCGATATCGACATTAGTGTCACCATCATCTTCGATAACTTACCGAATTCTTCGGCAAGTGGATAGGTTTATGGGTTAAAAAATTTTAAGGAAATTTACTATAAACTTGATTAAATTTGATTTTGTTAGTCTCTTTCCTTTTTTTTCATTTTTAAAATCATTATAATTATGTAAATACCTTAAGACATTTTCTATTTCGGCATGCCTTTCTTCTGCTGTGCGATTTTTCAATGTAATATATAATTCTTCAGATAGTGATGGGTGCTGTTCTTTCAGTGACTGCAACATGAAATTTGTTGTTGCCATTAGCTGTTAATAAAATAGAATCTCTCCAAAATAATGCCTCCACAGCCAGTTTTATTGGAAGTAAAGCTGATATAGTTTTGGATAAAGTCGAATTCACTGTCGGAAAAATTAATTTACAGGTTTAAGTCGATTATTGCTTTTTGAATTGGATTTTTCAGTTTCAAAAATCGTTCCGTCATTAGGAGTAACATGTTCCAACGCGTTTTAGAATCTAATATTAGCATGTGTTCTCTTTTATTTTCAGTTAGTATATATTTTTGTAACAAGGCATTTTATTTGTAGTGGAACACGTTTAAATATTTTAACAATTTTTCGAACTTTATTAATTATAGCAAGCAAGTCTTGATGAGTTAATATTTCATCCTCATTAGCAATACCTTCTTCAACAATTATATTGTCATTATCTTCATTGTCAGTATCGCTCTCACTCTCACTCTCACTCTCTTCAAAGTCGGAATCAGAAGTTTTCTATATCGGCAGTATTTGGGAAGAACCCAAATACTGCCGATATAGAAAAATCCCTCTCACTCTCTTCCCTCTCCTCTCACTGCCGATATAGAAAAATCCCTCTCACTCTCTTCAAAGTCGGAATCAGAAGTTTTCTATATCGGCAGTATTTGGGTTCTTCAGTTCTTTATTATTATTTTTTTTAGTATAATACATCTGTTACCCTAATTGAATTCCATGAGCATAGCACAATTGCTGATTTGCACCACTCAACTTTCGAACTTTTTTCATAACCGTTGTTCATTAGTCGTTATGGATACAATACCTTCTTTCATGTTACCCTGATTTAGATTTAAGTACTTCCACACATTTTTCGGCTGGCATACTTCCCGAGACATGTGTAAGTCCTATATTCCATTTTTTTTGTCTGAATAAATATTTATATTTAAATAGCGTCTATCTCTTACACTTGTCCATTCATCAAATGTAAGACTAAATTTTTCGCCATTTACTTTTAATTGTATTAACCCGTGTTCCAAAAACTTGAGAACACCATTACTGTAGTTTATAACAGTTCTTCTTATAGTGTTAATCGATGTGGGTAGATTTTTAAAACCTCTGGCGGATAATGATTTTCTTAATTCAGTAAAAGTGCAAAACACTCGAAGTGGCAGACCATCTAATGCTGTCTCCTCTTTTACAAATTTGTATCATGTTTCGTTTTTAATGTGTATGGAGTCCGCTTGTACTTCCTCCATTCACTTTTAATAACTCTTGAACATTTTTTACATTGTACCACCCTATTCCTTTCATCATATGAATGATGAAACCAAACCGAAGTATTATCAACAGATTTTTTGTGTTCTTTAAAGTTGTTCATTATTATGGGTTTATAATAAATCTGATAAATATTTTGAACCCTAAAGTATGATATGCAAACACAATGTGAATAACAAACTAACCAATTTTAAAAATGTCGAAATTCTTCGAAATATTCCGCAGTTTCTTCACAACTGCAACCTTGTTTTCACAGATACGAATATCAGACTACGAATCCTGCACGTGTGCAGTATCGGTCTGAGCTGTAATATTACAAGACAGTTTTGGCCCGCCTCCTTGGATGATCCACATATTGTATCACTTCTCTAGACTGACTGTACGTTGCAACTTTGTATTCACAGTCTAATTAATTTCGCCCGTTAGGAGACATAGAAACAAAAACGTATACAATGAGATACATTCCGCAAGAGAAGAAGAGGGGAAAAGTGGTCACGTGGTTTAAGAACAACAATCTCCGCACGTCCGCAGTCTACGATGGAGTCTATAGCCGATGCACCACTAAAATAAATTAATTTTTCTAATTTAGAAATTTACAGCTATTGTGAAAAATTAAAAGTACTCTTGGAAGTTTTTTCTCTTTTCTTGATGTTAATAAAAAAAGTCTTCTTTTGTTCAAGGAAAAACACGTTAATAACATTTGTTTTAAAGTAATGCCAGATAGTAAGGTACTTCTAGCAAGCTGTGTTAATGCAGAAATGAAGGAAACAATTAATTATAAAACGTCTGTGGAAATTTCTGCAGAAAATGAGGTAAGATTCATAAATTTTCTTTTATGCACGATACTTATCAATATTCATCTTTTACTTTATTAGGAATATTAAATTTATATCAATAGTTGAAAAATATTCCCGAGATCTTGAATAATGTTTTCCAAACGGTACAATGTAAATATTTGTTAATAGTTCCTGAATACTTGTTCTAAATTATTGAAATAGTTGAATTCACGCAAGATCTGCTTATTTGCAAAAACATTAACACCAAGCCAATTTTCTCTTGTTAATTACCGTGCCATAGAACATGCTATACCACTAAATTTCATCACGTTGTGTTTTAATAATGGGGCTGTTATAATCAAGTTTTAATCCATACGCATAAATGTAGTATATTTTATCGCGTTCTACTATAAAATAAAGAAATATCTATGACAAAAAATTTTTAATTTCACAGCTAAAATTAAAGCGAACTCAGTTGTGTAAATCCATAAATTTTCTTTTTGACATTTGTACTCTAATATAAAAAATATATGTTAATCTGAAGTTTATGCTGTCTGTAGATTAAGAGTCAAACAATTAAATTTCAAGGGGTACAAAATTATGTATTAATTTTGAGCGTTGTATAATATTAATATTACTACCGTCACATAATTTTAGGGCAACTGTATTTATAATGTTCCAGACATTTGAGTATACCATTTTGAAAACCATCTTGTTGTGCTTGTCAGGCTGATAAAATTGTGACTTAAAATTATAATAGTAATTATGTTTTTCTTTTCAGTGTAGAACAACAACATACGTGAACATTATTTTATGTATTTCCTTCTGCAGTGTACAGGATTATTATTGCAAATGATTCATGAGATTTAAAAAAAGTACTGGAAATAATTTTAAAAATAAAGTTAATTAATACTATATGAAATCAAGTAGAAAGCTTTCAAATTTTACTGATAAAACTATAAATGTTCAGTGTGTGTTCTAGTTTTATGGTGTACATAGAAATGAGTATCTCAATCCTCTCAACATGTATTGCAACTTTTTCTACACTGTTTCTTTAGAAATGCTTGGCTGTCTAAAGTTGTTGCCTTTATATAGGCAAGTATTATTCCTAAACTGTCAATACTATCTCATATTCTGGTGGTTTGTTGGAATATATTGTTGACGAATATCCGAATTTTCAACACATCTACCACAGCACAAGCTTGTTTGTTTACATTAGCAGTTCTTACATCACGTGACCTCTGACGTCACTGGAATGTATCTCATTTTTATGCAAACTTGGATCCTAGTTTTGTAAGAAAAAATGTCACCCGGAAAATAAGGAACGGAAAGATAGGCACCGGAAAATTAGGAAACGGAAAATAAGTCACCATTCTTTTGCAATGGAAAAAATAAGGGATGTTTAGATATATCGCCAAGATGGGAGATAAAAGTTTTATCATAACAACCATACCTGCGGAATAGGGAAATCTTCTGACGATAATAGAAAGAAGATAAGCGAGCTGCTGGCCTGTCCGATGGTAAAGATAGAAGGTTGACCAGCGGGTCGTGGTCATTAGTGATTGTTCCCCTCGTACCCCATGTAGTTATAGCCTTAAGCTGTGGTTCAGGGGTGAAACATTGTCGCATAACTGATCCTTAAAAGCAGTATTATAACAAACCGTTGTAGATGAAATTTAGTCACAGTTTGCGATAAGAATATTAAAACCTGCTATCGAAATGACCTTGCTCGGCTGCAGCTAGCTCAACTTCTTACCCTTAAAACCTCCCTCAAGAGAGCCCGCTATAACCCTGCCGGTTAAATTAGAATTTGGCAGGTTTCCCCAGCTCCGATTGGCGACATTATTTGGCGAGATTTTAAAGTTCCTTTTTTTCCGGGGCTTTCTTTCCGTTTCCCTTTTTTCCGGGTGACATTTTTTCTGCACACTGAACATATAGTGGAGACAATTTTAAAAATTTCTAGTAAATACCGAAAAAACGGTATTTAAACTTGTTAATACCGGTATTACAAAATTGTACAAATGGTTCAAAATACCGGTATTCGGTATCCCGGTATTGCAATCCCTACTGGTAATATAAGGTTTTCTGCAATAGTAGTGAGCCTGCCCAGCCTTGGCAATTCTGTCCCTTCATATAAGAGTAGCGGTGGCCGCCTATTAGGTGCCTCTACAATAAAATGGCCACCTCTTCTGGCCTTAATAGTGGCTAGTGCCGTTATAGGCAAGTGCCCGCCATTGGGAGGAAAAGTATATCTCGGAACTTTAATCTCAAATCCATTTTATATACTTCTGTACCAGTGAAGTAATTTGCTCACCTTCGGCTTCTTGTTAGTTTTTAATAGTTAACTGTGTATCCTAAGATTACGATTTTACTTGAGAGTATCCAAACCGAAAGGCACCTGTTTCTGATAATTGTATCTAATATTGCCTGTCGTAATATGAGCTCTTCCATCTTTATGTCTTTCAAAAATATTATTTCAAACTGAGATATTAAGTTATTCTTGAAAACGAATCTCAGGAATACGTGAAGTATTTTCTAGATCTTTTTTCTGTTAAAAGGATAGATTTTATATGTCATAAAATTAGATATGCATTGCATGCTTGAAACTCTAGTGATTAAGTTTTATTTATTATAATTAATTAAATTAACTGTCTTGTAACAACAAGGTATGTTACTTTAATAGTATTATAACTTCACGAGCTTCGCTATGGCTCTAAATGAAATCAACAACGAACTAAAGAAGACCTTGCCAAAGACAGATTGCAGGTTTAGACCAGACATCCGGAAGTTGGAAGAAGGCGATACAGGTATTCCTGCATTTTGTTTCAACTGTTTTGTTACCTCTGTTATTAAATAATGAAGAATCTGTATGTGTGAATGCTCTGTATGTCTGTATGTTCCCTCTTCTAAGGGTTGTTTGCGCCGCCGAGTTTAGTTTACTTTATATATATATATTCTAAGGGTTGTTTGCGCCGCCGAGTTTAGTTTACTTTATATATATATATATAGACTAAACTCGGTGTGTTTAGTCCCCAAGTGAACTTGGTATTCATTTTATCGTTCCCTTCAAGGGATGAAAGGCTGAATCAACTTTGCCGAGCCCGAGGATAGAACCACGGGCCTGTGGTGCGGCTGCGCTACGCGCTAGCCACTGCGCCACCGGGCCTTTATTTATGTATTATGTATATATATATTATATATATGCGCATATTCTTCATATTACGGAAAAACGGCTGCAGTTAGAGCCACGAACGTTTAAACACTCAATGTCCTCTACCCGAATATGTGCAGCTCGAAGCTCGAATTTGTTTTTGATTTATTTCATGTTTTGTACGAATTTAAGGAGCTTATCATTAAAAACTCAACGATTTAAAAGCTTTGTGTTGCCAAACCGCAAAGTGTATAAATTTAGTCAGAACTCGGCGATATAAAAGAAATATGTTGCCACACAACTAAAACGCGTTATATTTTCTTTCGAATTTAATCATCAAACTCAGCGGTTTGAAAGCAATGTGTGGCCGCTGGCCGAATTTTAAATTTTTTCACTTTCCACCCTGCAGTATTTTGTCTTTCGGTAAAGCGTAAGATAATATTAAATATTCCTTTCAAATTTACTCTGTAATTAATACACAAACATTGATTTAAAAGCAATAAAGGCAGATTCGTTTCAATTCTTATAAATTGCTAGCTGAAATCATTAAAATCATTATACAAATTTTTTTATAAGTGTACTTATCCTCTTAATGTATTGATTCATAAATTAAGTTCCTATGAATTCCTATGAATGAAACAGTATATTGATTCATAAATTAAGTTCCTATGAATTAACATACCACCTTACGGGTGCTTATCACATTACAAATCTGTCTAAAAGTTAAAATTCGTTAAGTAGTCTTCAAAATTAATCTATAATTACACAAATAAGAAAAAGTAATTTTGTTTTACTACGTAGAAGGTGCAGCGGCAGAAAAAAACCGCCTGGAGGAAAAACAAAGAGAAGCACGAAAACAGAGGAAGAAAAGAAAAGAATCGTGGAATACGAGGTAAGCGCTGCTTTTTTATTACTCTAAAATGAATTCCTTATGCAAAGATTTCAAGTTTTAATCGCCACATGATCTGGAAAACTGCTAACGTATTTTGAATCAGCAGAAATTATACTTTCTGATAGGAAGTGGTGAATTTACAAACAAATGCACCATTTCTAATATTTCTATACTTAAGAACAGAGAATTTTATTTTAAAGATTAGCATACAAACAGTATAAATTTGCTTAATTTAATATAGTAGTTTAAAAAATAAAACACTTTTCTTTGTTGTTGCAACTCGTGCTGTATAAAATTTCAAACGCATCTTTCAGAAGTTCACTTTCAGTGATTTCAGGGATTCTTTTAAATAATTTGTTTTCTGAATGTATAGAGCTGGGCTTCTCAATGGGTTTGATACTGATCCCTGAAGGCCGATGAAAGTTTACGGAGGACAGTGATGATCGAGGGGTCGAGAGCCAAATATGCACAGCAAGATCAAGATCATGATCAAGGTCCCGTCAATTACAAATGTATCATTAATAAATTTTATAATTAATTGCTTATTAACATAAAGCTGTATCATGTAGTAAGGAAGAAATCATATAAAATAAACATAAGGAGAAAATACTCGAAAATGGTTTAATACAGTTTAAAAATCCATAATATATTTTCTAAATTACTATGTTTCTTTATATATATAAAGCACTTGCAGGCAATCAATTTGTTTTACAGACAGAAGTAAGGTAAATGACAAGATTGGTCTTGCTTTTGTTGCTTATGAAGATAAACAAGAAAGAGACTTCAAACAGTACAGAATTAATGATAAATTCTCCGTTTTCAGGCTGAGTTACTATGCTTAAAGCTTGCTGTAAAATGGACTCAAAATTATTGTCGTGGTTTGATTGAATTAATATGTAGTAGTAGTATGATTCCTTTTCTTCGCTAAATTTTAACAGAAAATCAATGTTTCAGCGAAATTTGCTACTGAAATTCAGATTGTTATTAGACCTTGCAAGATCTTGATATCGACATTCATTTTGCTTACGTTCGTGGACACCATGGAAATTTTGGAAATGAGAGGGCTGATGCCCTAGTAAAGTTAGCCATGAAACTTCACGTTGATTTAAATCTCCGTATTCCTGTTTCTCACTGACTGGAATCACTTTTATAGAAATGATGCTATATGTATTTGGAACAAAGAATATCTAGCCTCACCGAAACCACAATGGACCAAAAGTTTTTTTTCCTACGATTTTTCACAGAATAAAAGTTGATCAGTTTTCAACAGATTTTAAAGCAACTTAATTTTGTACCGTACTTGGCAGATTTAAATACTATTTAAAGCGATCTGGTCTTGCTTCAAGTGCTTTATGCAGTAAGCGGCGATGACGATGTAAAGCATATTCTTCTTGAATCCATTCATCATGTGCAGAAGAGGAAGGCAGGCATCTTTGAAGCGTCTGTCTGTATCTTGGCCACTAATTTTTTTCTGAACATTTTTGGACTAAAGAGACTGTTTCTGCTTTTCGAAATTTCATTTTCAAATTTAGCCTATTGAGTGCTCTTTATTTTACTGCTTTATTTATTATTTCCCCGATTTACATGCTATTGTACATTTGTTTATTTTTTAATGCTATAACTTACTTGTGTAAGCCTCATTGTATATTTTATGTAACACGAGGGGAAATTAGAATTCATAAAAAAAAGCATTATTCTCTGGGATTCAGTTTTTAATCATTTTGGATATTCTAGGATTGCTGGTTGTGTGTTTTTGATCAAAAAGCTTAAAATTAGTTGCAAATGTGCGAAGGAGGCGTAATAAAACATTTATAATCAACAAAAATTTCCATTGCTGCATAAAAAGGATTATTGACAGGAATAAAATTAATTTTCTTTCATGACAGATATCTTTATATAGACAGATGCAAAAAGTATTATGTGAAAGTTAAATTATTTCAAAGGTTATTGAAATCTAATTATCTGATAAATACAAATGTCTGACAACCTTTTATATTCGCCAAAGTGCAGCTATCGAAATTTCTGAATGTAGATATCAAAATTTATAAGAAATGCATGTATCCTAACTGATATTTTTAATATGATCTATAACTGTGAATTTTATTTCAGTTAAGAGATGCATTCCTGAATAAAACCAGATGTTTGAATAATTTGTCTTTTTTAAGGTGGTTCTACCAGAGCAAAGTTCCCCATATAAAGAGCGAAATCTGGCTTTTCAACAACAAATACTGGTCTCGTGACTATGCCGACTGCCCAGATATATTTTAAAGACGAAGGAAGTGAAATCAAAACTTGGATCGTTTAACAGTGCAAAGAAGGATTTTGGTTTCATTTTTACTAGACTAGATCGACTAATTCCTTTAGTAATATATTACCCAAAGAGTAGTGTATTAAGAAAGGGAAATGGCGTATGACTTGTTAGCGCGAAAGTATTCATTGTCTTCGGCTCTTCAGCTATCTAAAAGTATCTACTCTAAACGGTGCTGAAATTACTAAAACGAAGTCGAAAAAGTCCTAAAGCTCAATTTCTTATCTGGCTATCAGTTCTTAAACAGGGATATAATTAAATGTTTGAACAACAATAAAACAGTTCATATTTTAAACATAAAAGAATTCCTTAACAAGTAATCAAGATATTAAATGGCAGAAATGAATTAAATTTTTTCGATTACACCTTAGTTATAAAACAAAATATTTTTCCTATTTTCGTTTTATACATGGGCATAGTAATTAAAAAAGAAGAAGCTGTTAAAAACTCTTATAGCGGCAATAGAAACGTTTTAGAAATGTCTTATCTTTGCGCTAAACAAATCGTATACAAAGAAAATTCTCTAATGTAACAACGCTAACTCTCTCGTGAAAACCATCTCCCGTAGACGATTATCACTGAAACTGACTAGCATTTTTCAGACATAGAGCATTAATTTTCTAAAGCAACAACCTCCAAAAAAATTGAAATCATCTAAAATTGTGGGTGGTCATCTTACAGAAGGTTTATCGTACCTCCTTCGCATATCCCATAAGTCCAGCACCATAAAAAATTGTATAGAATCTATTCAAAATGGTCGTCTTCGCATACAACATTCAGATTCAACAAATGCTGCCATTCCAGCAATACGTTCGGTGATGATAAGAATCTGATGATAAACGTGACTGTTTCTTTTTCTCAATTTCAGTAGGCAAACAAGGTTAGATTGTTTCCAACGGTCGAGTTCAGTGGCGTCATTTGATGTATAGAAATGGGATATACGTAGAGTGAAACGGAGATACAAAAGGAGTAAGGAAGAGTTGGTTCTGAGAAGACTATGAATCAGTGACGTCATAGAAAAGCAAATTTTGTAGTATAGTAATTTTGCTTTTTTCTATGTGCTCAAAACTAATAATAATCTCAACGTAAATGAAAACATTAAAATGTTTCACTGATAAAATTGAATCTTGTTAGATGTGGACTTGATAGAGATCAATCAGCATTTTCTCGGCATCTTATCCAGAAATTGAAATTTTAACTTATGACACCATGAACGTTCACAAAAATGTTTTGCGAGAGTTCAAAGGTTGAAGACAAATAAAAATAGCACGAATTTTCATATTTAATTATTTAAATGAGGGTTCAGAGGTAGATTATAGAATGAAATATTACACGAATATAAAAAACACATATAAACATATACTCAGGACCGGCGCCAGAGCTGGTGCAAACGGTGCATTCGCACCGGGCGACAGGATTTAATTACGGCAAAACTGAATCTAGAAATCGCATAGTTTGTACTGAGCAGGGAAACTCCTAGAGCCGTTCCTGTATATGCTATCCATTCATAATCGAAAAAATAGTTTTATTGGATTCCGGGGGCTGCAAGTGACCCCTGCGGACATCCACATAGGGAATCTTTGTATATAAACAGTTTCATAACATCTATAGCATTCCAGCTAAGCTATTTCATTAAGTGCAAGTAAGTTCTTGTGAAAATAATTATTACGGATATAAAGGTTATTAAATGTATTAATTTTAAGAGAATGCTCAACAATCTATCAGTAGTAGTACTTAATAAGAATGCAATATATAAAAAGCCATTAAGATTGCTATTCAGTATTAGAGTGATATGAGGAATGAAATTCACATTCTTTCGGGACCAAAATCAATTATTCCTTTTTATATGTGAATCTCAAAATCTAATACTGGGTGAATCTCTCTTACCATTTCCTTGATGAAACTGTATATTTCTGAAATTCAGACGCAAAGCTAACAGAATTCAAGCTGCATTAGCGTAACTATAGAAATTTCAAAGTGTTTTTAATTTGCGTATGTTTGTAATTTGCGTAATATAAATTATGAATCAAAAAACGGAGCTGAGTTTCTCTTTTTGAATACATATTTCGGATAATTTAACTCTGTTGCTTTCAAAATTTAAAAATGAATGCAAGTTTATATAAATATAGATGAGGAATATGTTCTGTTTTTCCAAGAAATTCGACGCTGCTGTATTTTTGCATTATTAATTTCATTCAACAAGAGGGAAAACACATAATCGGCACTCTCTTGTTTCATATTTTGAATGAAAAAATTCTTAAGAAACATTGTTACAATTTTTAAAAAAAAAAAAAAAAGACTATTTGTTGTTCCTGAACATATTAAAAATAAAAAATTTTGTGTAAACTAACAAATTCAGAATTTAATAAGGAATGTAACATTTATTAATATGCTACCTAAATAATTTAATAGGTCTGTGAAATAAACTTCGGAATAAATGTTACATAATTAGCATTATTGAACTAATAATAATAATTACATACGAATTATGCAAAAGTACTTTCGAATAAATATAATATTAGGTGATACATGATTTGTTCCCCCTTTTAGTAAGGCTAAACTGGCTTGCATTTTTCGATACTGGTTGAATTTCCATGACCCCTGTTCTCAAAACAATGTCAAGGTTACCGCCAAATTTAAATTACTCGCATATAGTTTGCGGCTGCCATATTTCCGCGACTGCTTTTCATATGCATCAAAAGGTTTATCTTTTCCAAAGAACTACAACTCTAGATGATGCATTTTGCTTTTTGTTTCTCCATTTAACAGAGCCTTGCAGTCTTTCCACATTTTTTGTGTGAGTACCTGTTGTTGGATCAGTAAAATTAAATGTGCGATTCACAGTTAAATGGCTGTAACCAGCCTTCTAAAGCTCGTCTATTTTATAGGCTCGCCAATAATCTGAATATATTGTCAATCCTTCTACAAACTCTTACTAATTTCGACTATTTTTTCAGTGTCACCCATTCGTCCTTTAGGTTGTCGAAGTAAATCTAACGAATAAAGCTCTCTCATAAAATTGTTCTCGTCAATCGTGATATTTTGAGAGACGCTGAGCTGTTTATAGCATCACTTAAGCGCCGTTAGTTCCGCTGCCCAAAAGTAGACGAATGGAGGCGCTATTCAGAATAATACAATATATTGGAAGCAATTGTCGGATGGAATGCTTTACTTTTGTTTACAACTTTTCACATTGCACCTCTGCATTCTTTCGTTTGCGTATACTTTCATTTCGTGGCCATTAACACATATCCCATTGCAAGGCAATATATCTTTTTTATCTTTTCCCTGGAAAAACATAAGACATCTTCCTTCCTCCTCGGTAAACTAAAACTTTTCAACATTTTTTACAATGTTTAAATTGAAAATTACAATATCACGTGGTTCGTCAAATTCTTGAAAGTACCGTTTTCTACATAATTTGACAATTTATCGCGGGGGCCGTGAAAATCAAGTAGTATCGATTTTTCTTTTTGTTGAGTCACCTTCGATTACAAACACGTTTGTATTGTTCATTACTTACATTACTTAATGAAAACAACAGTAAAATGCTTCATATATCATTGTCAACAATATTATAAACGATGTTTCCAATCACTTTCCATGGGAATAGTTATTATAATGAATAAAAATGATTAGGCGCAATCTTGAGCGCTAGGATGAATAGGCAAAAATGACAGGAGAATTGATACACATAATATCAAATTACTGCTTCATTATTTTTTATCTCCCAATTTGTATATTGCTGATGTTCTGCTATGAAGAAATCTTTATTTATCTTTCATTGCCCATGCTCTCTGCGCCTCTTAAAATTTTTTTGCAGATATATGAAAAATTTGATTTAATTAAAATCGTTAAATCTGAAAATGTAAGGAGCCATGTGTTTTGAAAATGTATTGATAAAGTACGAATACATTGATTCTGTTGTCTTTAATCAGGCATAAGATTATCTTCAGAATAAAAGTTGAGTCTGGTGTATGAAAGCAGAAAGGAAGAAAAAGAATTAATAACATACAACCATCAAAATATGAAAAGTCCTATTAGTCTGAATATTAACTTGTGAATTGAATTAATAAAATTTTAATAGCGCATTTCAATGAAATGTAACATATCTAATATAAAACTGAGGGAAGAATAAGATCAATCTCTCTTAAATGTAGGCTTTATGATTAAAAGACAAATTCAAGCTTACATAATTTAATTTTCAATGTACTTCCAAAGAATTAAAACAACTTATGAAATACTTTACAGAAACTTTGATGAATAATGACTGTATTCCAAAGCTTAAATTCACAAAGAGTCAGGCATGGCGAGAAGTCGGAATTCATAAATATTGGCACAGAATTAGCCAAAAGTTTAACTACTGCTTCCATTAAATACGTATTGGTTGTATAAATGTGACTACCTTTTTTTTTTTTTTTTTTATGTCAGGAATAAAAAGATTCTATAGGCGAAGAAGTTTCGTTATTTTGAGACAATCCAGTCATCAAGCGAATTTCTGAAATTCTTTTAAGAATTGAGGAACTCTCCAAAAAAGGCCGCTCCGCATAGTTTGAAATAAATGGTTCTAAAGAACCAATATCTGATGAATGTAACGAATGAGCTATGCATCTCAGCGAAGAACTTCTAGAGTTCCTTGGCAGGTTCTGCATCTTGTGCGCGAATTCTTGAAATCGTTATAAGAATTGAAGTGCTCCCAAGTAAGGCCGCTCTGTAACGACTGAAACAAATGTTGATCTGAAGAAGCAATACTCTGGATAATATGGGGTATGGGGCTGCACATCTCAGGGAGGTGCCTCTACAGTTCATTGACTAGTCTTGCAATTTGTGGGCATTGTCATGTTGCAAAATAGCCAGAAAGGATATTTTTTGCTAAGTTCAAATTCAGTAAACGTTATTTGTAACTTTCTGATTATCTGATTGTCTGTCTCGCTTGGAACAAATGAAATCCTCTTGGTGGTCTTCCATACGTTTTCTCCATGTGTATCAAAGTCTTTCTTTTTAAAGCTTCGAAACTATTCTTTGCAAGTTGTATTCGATGAAGCACGTTTGTCACGGTAAAATTCCAGCAGCACACGTTATGTATTTCTGCGGCAGTTTTCTTTACAATAAAACTGCCGCAGAAACGCGTCGCAAATGCCAAATGAAACAAGTAAAACGTCTCGCAGATGCCATTTTTTTACATAAAACTTAACAATTTTAATGAGATAAAAAGTTATTACTATTTTACACTTTAAACGAATGTCATATTAAAGGCTGCTGTCAAGCTTTTCAAATACAAGTATACCAGGTTCAGTTGGATGCAAGCAATTCTGCTAACGTCATCCTAAGAAAAAGGCGCGATCTTATTTATACATCCATTATTTAAAGAATGAATATGAATTTAAACGTATGATAATTTCAGTAATCAACGTATGATAATCACTTCTGAAGATTCTAAGTTCTGGTCTATGGTACGAAATTAAAAACAAAGTAGTACCATAATTAACTTTTAAATTATTTCCATAATAATGAAATGCGAAAAATATACTTTATCACCAAAGTGATTTGTAAGAACCTACATGCAAAAACTTTCAAAAGTGCAGGAACACAATAATATATATACACACAAGAAGTACACAGCTGGCCACCCAAATTGCAACACCAAGAAATACAAAAGATATCACAACAAAATTTGTTTAGTAGATAACATGTTGACCTAGTATCAAAAGATTAAATTTATAGACTTCTGTGACGTGTGGTTCCTTCCAAAATCAGTAGCCAGAGTAGCCGCCATTGTTGGAGATCACCGCTGCCACACGCCTCGGCATTGATTCAAAGAGACTTTGGATGTGTTCTTGGGGTACAACAGACCAAGCAGTTTCCACACGTTGCCAAAGTTGATCTGGTGTGGCAGTTTGGGATGTAATCTGGGTCAATCGTTCAGCAACCATGGACCACATGTTTTCTATCGACGAAAGATCCGGAGAGCGAGCCAGCCAGGGAAGCAATTCAATCTGGCGATTGACGAAGAACCCTTGGACAATGCGTGCCACGTGTGGTCGCGCATTATCCTGTTGTAATATGGTTGTGGGCAAGCCCTGAAGGTAAGGAAGGACAACTGGCTCCAACATCTCGGAGATGTAACGCTGGCTGTTTAAAGTACCAGCAATGCATACTAGAGGAGTGCGAGAGTGATATCCAATACCGCCCCATACCATAATACCCGGTGCAGGACCAGTGTGGCGGTGCATAACGCAGCTGTTCATCCTCTCTCCACGGTGTCTCTAGACTCGAATCCGACCATCGTGGTGTTGCAGACAGAAGCGTGACTAGTCAGTAAAGACAATTTCATTCCATTCTGCCTTCCACATCCTTCTTTCATCGCACCATTGGCGGCGGAGACGTCTGTGGTTCTGCGTCAAGGGTAGACGAAGCAATGGACGTCTTGCGGACAGACCACTCTGCTGTAAACGGCGTCGAATGGTACGCGCAGACACTGGATGATGCGTTACAGACTGAATGGGCTGTGCTATGGTTCGTGATGTGACTGAGCAATCCGTCACTGCCATGCGCACAATGTTCCTGTCATCACGGGAAGTGGTGCACTGAGGTGGATTCGATCGAACACGTCGGTCCGTCGTACCCTCTTGCATCCAACGACTACATATCCGCATTACAGTTGTTTGGTTTCGTCCAACACGACTACCGATTTCCCTGAAAGATAATCCACACTCTCGGTAGGCCACTATACGATGATCGCTGTTTACTACGAGGCATAATTGTTTTTTTTTTTTTTTTGAAAAAAAACCACAAGAAGAACGCAATTGCCGAACTTGAAATCGTCGAAAACTCCAAGACTTAAATAGCGCTTTGAAGTGGCGCCACAGGCGCGCGTGATGTGCGTCTGCGCTGAAATTCTAATCATTTGCATATCTCACCTCCACTAATGCAGGTTGTAAATTTCATGTTATTTGCATACTTCCTTCAGGGTGTTGCATTTACGGTGGCCAGCAGTGTATTTCATATTCGGATAACATATCGATTAAATCAAGACGAAACTTTATATTCCGAAGTAGTTACGGATGTTTTCACTTCAGGTTAATTCTTTTTGCTAATTTTATTTCACTTATATTGTTTTTATTACTATGAAAAGTATCTGACGGAAAACGGAACTATTTGTTCTATTAATAAGTCTATATCGACGCTAGAATTATAATTACCAGTTGCATCTACTGTAACTTCTCCATTTTCGCGTATCATAACATTTCACTTAGAAAATATTTCATTTCTATGAAGCACTTTACAGTTCATGTCCATGATGTTATTCACTGATATTTCAAGTGCATCGTAAAATATAGTGAGCTAATATATGTACTCGTGATGCTAATGGCTTAGTATGCTTTAAAACGTACGTAAAAGTAATCTGAGCTAAAGATTTACGTTCATCAAATGCTTATAAAATTCAGTTTTAATTACAGAATTCCGCTAGTTCATGATTAACGCAATGAATTATTCATTTACGGTAATTTTCAAAGTTACCTAGAAAATATCTTATTTGTCGGTTTTACCAAAGCACCAAGGAAAAAATATCGCCAATTTTAGGCGTCATAGAGAAAAAATGCACCGGTGTTTGGAGAAAAAAAAAAAAATTTAAAAAAAAAAAAAAAAAAAAAAAAAAAAAAAAGTTGCTTTAACGGCAAATTGAAAATTGCCCTCATTTTGAATACAAGAGATAACAATTCTAATTATTATTTGGCTTTGATTATAGTTTTATTATGTCATTTCGGGATAAACACCCCAAACTTAGCCATTAATCGCTGGTCGGCAATGAAACCAACAGGCAACCCATTTCCTTATAATGTTAATACTGACCAAAGGAATGACCTCAAAATAGATCCATATAGCTTAAATTCTTATCCGTTTTCAGTTTTTCAATTTCTAAGCAATCAGAAGTTTTGAGAACGATATCGTCTTTCGTATTTAAACAAACACTTTGTTCTTTTAAAACAAAATTTCATGTTTCAATGACAATACATAAAATTTCTAAACGATGTTAAATATGAAGATTACTGCAATTCATTTATGAAAAGGAGTTTAACTGATATAAATGCAAGTACACATACAGGTATTATTGCATTCATTCTTTACAAATGTTTCCAGTTACATGCTGTAAATACCACATTAGTTAAAAACGGGAAAAATAGTTCTCTTCTTTATAAACGAATGATTTGTATAATATTAATCGTTTGGTAGGAGGTAAGAGCTACTTGAAAAGACAAAAAGGAAATATTGATGGCAGTAAATTTCACCTACCTGTGTCTTCACAATTCCTAACATTTAAGTCAAACGCCATGCCATTTCTTTCTACTTCTTATTTGGTAAATCTGCTTTTTGTTTTGTCTTTGGAATTTTAATAAAAATGAAATTCAATATA
>KK119727.1:62291-77216 GCA_000611955.2 Stegodyphus mimosarum | reverse complement strand
ATTCTATATGCCAAAATTGTTGAAATGCTATTCAAAGAGAAAAAATATTCTCAAGGTTTTATAAATAATGCTAAAAGAAATTATTTTTTATATGGCTTGCTTACAAACTTACAAACGTCCACTCGTTGCTATTCTTAAGGTTATCTAGAATCCTTATCTTTCATAGTATTTAGTTATGCAGCTGGAAGGCAAACATATAGCGTGTAACTAGATAGTTATAGCAACTAGTATATGTAAATGGTATAGTAACCTATCTTCAGGAATGCTTTAGCGCCAGATGAACAAAAAATCTATTAATTTAGAAGGCTGTCAGTACCATACTAAGATATTTTGAAGCTTATCAGGCTTAAGGATGGTGGAAACTAATATACACAATAAGCTGTAATGTTCTCCAAGACCTTGATCATATCATATTGTTCGCCCTCAAAATGTATTTACTTAAGCATGATTTTATCGACTGATTGATCATGTGGATTAAAGTAAGGCATGTGAGGGATACTATCTTTAGGAAAGGAACGCGTTCGGGGATAACATTTTAAGAATTTTATTTGGTTTGATTTATTTGATTACTGCGTACTCGTGGATTATCTGCCGAAGGGAACGCATGCTTTTGTGAAGGATCTTCTAGGAGAAACTAGCTCGTATCCACTTTACACATGAGGAAAACTACGAAAGCAGCCATCCCATTTACAGTAATTTAAACTCGGGTCGAATTACGAGTATTGAGCTGTCTTACACATACCATTCGTAGACCTGACTTTTAGGGGAAATGGCCCGTATTCGTGTGACACATGGGGAAAACCACGAAAACATCCAGGCAGCAAGTTCTTTTACCGCCATTTGAATCGGGGGCGAAATACCAGAGTGCAGTGACTTCTGGATCCGTTATGAAATCCACGCATTGCTCAGCGATCACATGTATCCAGGCAGACTGGCTTCTGACTTTAATCATTTAAACTGCATTCCACAAATGCTTCAGGATATTTTTAGAGGTTTCAGTCTTTATGTCAGTTTAGTACATTAGGCGCTGCTTAATATGATCGCGTTTGTCCGTGAGTACTTTTATATTTGGGTGTACTTTTACGTTTTGAGCTTTTTTTTTTAACTTTGGAGCTTTATTCAGAGATATTGGAAGAATGTATTTTATTCAAAATATTGTCCATTGTTAGCTACGACTTTTCCCTATCTTTCAGGTAGCACACGGATGCCGCGTTTAAAACATTCCTCGTCTTTTGAGGCGATCCAAGGAAAGATCACTTTGTCATGCCTTTTGGCATATTGCGGGGAGTTTGAGCTTCAATGCTCGTCTCAGTTGCATCAACTATTGTTTATAACGTTCCGCAGTGATGGTTTTGTATGAAGTGAAGTGCTACTCGGCCAAACCATGAGTCATCTACCGGAACAAGTGGAGGTCGGAAGGAGCAATGTCTGGTGAATACGGCGGTTGGACATCCCATTGAAGCGCCTCCAAAGTTTCCTTGAAGACTTTTGCAGCATGTGGGCGAGCGTTGTGGTGCTGAAAGATCACTTTGTCATGCCTTTTGGCATATTGGGGGAGGTTGCGCTTCACTGCTCGGCTCAGTTGATCAACCGTTGTTTCTAACGTTCCCCAGTGATGGTTTTGTAAGGCTGGAGTAGTTCATAGTAGATCACTGCGAGCTGATCCCACCAGATACACAGCATTAGCTTTTTGCCATGAATATTCGGTTTGGCCGTTGAAGTTGATGCGTGGCCGAGCTTACCCCACGATTTTCTGAACTTTGGGTTGTCGCAGTAGATCCATTTTTCATCTTCCGTTACGATTCGGTGCAAAAATCCCCTCCGATTTTATCTTTGCAGCGGTTGTTCTCACGTGAAAAAAAAACGACGTTCGACGGCTCTTGGCTTGAGTTCATATGGAACCCAATTTCCTTGTTTTTGCACCATACCCATGGCCTTGAGACGCTTTGAAATCGCTTCTTGGGTCACTCCCAAGGTTTTGAGGAGCTCCTCAAGTTTGGCGTGAATCTTGGTCTAATAACCCCTCAAATTCAGCGTCTTCAAACTGTACTGGTTACATGTTTTTTATTGATGGAGCATGTACCGTATATGCTTCACTCAGCAATCGATGTCCATCAGCTGCACTTTTCTACAAATTAAAACAAAAAAGAAGTGCTTCCCGCGAATTTTGTTTTGTTGGTACAAAGGTTGACATGGGTTGAACACAAAGAAAACTCGTTGTTTACACTTCAGCGAAATGAAACAGACTTATTTTTGGATGGATATACTGGCGCTGTAACATGAATACAGTTACAAGATTGTCCGATAGGATTTAATACTAGTAACGCTGGAAATACTGGGACTTAAACATGAATATAGTTACAAGATTGTCCTATAGGATTTAATACTGGTAACGCTGGAAATACTGGCGCTTTAACATGAATATAGTTACAAGATTGTCCGATGGGATTTCATACTAGTAACACCATCTTATGTAAATCCCTCAAAACTTACTTGTACACCCAATAACATTATGCGATGATGAAAATATGCGCCAAAATATCGATAGAATTAACTAGTTTACTACAACTAAGGTATCCTTTATCTCAGCATTTGTAGGAAAATCAATAATTTCATCATTTCTTCTTCAGAAAGTTTATCACGTGATATTAGTGAATTTGTTTCAGAAAAGGACTGCAGATATCTTTTCTGTCACTAATGCTTCAACTTATGTTTTTCAGATATTTTGTTGTGAAAAAGCAAGTTGTCTAGAAAGAATTCCACTTTTTTATTGGCTAATTCTGATTAATCCAATCTGTCGTCTTAAAACTTGGAAAAGAGGATTCTTTGTACTTGGTAGTCTTAAATCATAACTAAACTGATTAGCGACTTAATCTCTTACTTGGCAACATGTCGCTATACATTTTGCAATTTCTATATACTATTTCGATCTTATTTGGTGATTTTATCTTTAAACTGGCAATTTTATTTCAGTTTAAAAGATATCAGTTCTGCAATATTTTGATAATATTAATTGAATTTTTCCATGTTTTCATATACAAATGGGAGGGATTTCGCCAGTTCTATAACAATATCGGGATCACATTAGGCGGCGACAACTGTAATATTCGTTTGCAATTCTGAAAGTTTAGTAAAATTCTTATCTGGGTAATTTTCAGTCCAAAAGGGGCTATTAGTCTCGAAAAAGGAATTTGAATCACTATAAATGAGTTGTTTCATTTTTCATTCGAGTCTCTTGCCATTCTGCAAAATGAAAGATATTTATCTTTCAAACTGAATCGGCTGTGGATTAAAAACTGAGCAATTTGAAAGCAACACACGCAGTTCTTAAGAATATTTATTTATTACAAATGCCCAGAAGATTGGATCTCTAGCCTTCCAATATTTTTGAACTTTACAGTTTAAAAACACAAGTGCAGAGCATGAGTCATGATGAGTAGCGTCAGAAATTTGATGTTGGACAGAAGGGAGAGCTGAGACAGGGAGAGCTGAGCTGTCCCTTCTGTCAGAGGACAGAAGGGACAGCCACAAAGTCCGAGCCAGTACAAATATGCAAGCAAAGAGTCGTGCCCTGTAGTAAGGCAAAAAACTGCCACAGCTGCACTTCTGCAAAAATCTAGGATCAACTGTGTATCCTCAAGCAGTGAGGCCCATGGCTTACCGGAGAGTCACACAGTGCTCTCTGATTTATCCTGGAGGCATATTTTCTTTTTATCAGGAGTCTGACTGAATGAAATGAGAGGCTTTTCAAAGGTCTCTGGAGGACCCTTGCACCCTTTTTGGCCAAACTCGTTCTCGGGAATCCCGCAGTGAGCTGGGATCCACTGGAAAGAAACAGACTGCTCCAGTATACAGGTATTATCTGTGTATTGTCTATTTGCAAGAGATTGAAGAGCAAACAGGAATGACAAAATAATCGCTCTGCAGAATGACAAGGGGCGGATAGCCAGTTGCTTTAATGCGATATAAATAGCCTCGATTTCGCCATCGTAATGGGTCGAATGAACACCTATTTGTGCCTAGCATGAAAAAAGATCGCAACACAAACCGGCTACCGCTTCTTCTTCATCGTTAAACATTGATCTATCTGTGTAGACATGTAACCATCTGTCTCTAGGGTATTTGTCTTCAATGGTAGATATAGCAATGGCACGAACCTGTTGTTCGCTCATATGACTCCTATTAACCTGCATATCCAGCTTCAGACACACCGAGATCTCTCCATATCCCAAAGGGCAAACAAACCTACAGAGAAGTTGAGGACTGAGGTGGACATTCATGTCAGTGGCTGCAGAATAAACATATTGTATAAATCCTTTTCGAGTTTTAAGATTTCTCTCTGCGTTGGTGTTGTAATCCCTTCAAAACGTTGGGCAGGCGAATCAGCTTTTCATGAAGAACTGCATCTCTTTCAAGTATGTTTATTATTAGAGGGTTTTGAGTTAAACACTACTTTGTTAGAATAGGAGCGATTTTTATAACGGCCATAATAATACAGAGAGCTTGGTTTTGAACAGTTTCAAGTTTTTGAATAATACTAGCAGAATAATACTATGCAGGGACCAGAACTTCGTTACAACAATTGAAGATTGGCTGAATGGGAAGCTTGAAGGTGGTATCCAAAGTGTCTCGGCTGCAACCTCATTTGCAACCAATGAAACGTTTAAGAAGAGGAAGTGTTTTACAGTTTTTTCACATACGTAATCAACATGCTCGCTCCAATTCAACTTAGAATCAAGAATGCATTTTAAATATTTCGTGCTTTCTGCTCTTTGAATTGCCGTACCCTGGAGTTTAAGGTTAGGTACAAAAAGATGTCTATTTAGGGAGAAAAATTGGCATGTAGTTTTTAATTTGTTGATAGACATGGCATTGTCAGAATACCAAAAACTAAGTTGCTCAAGGGCTTTATTAAGTGTAGCGTTAAGCTGTCCTGGGTGTTCTTTGGCTTGTTCGCCCACATTGCCAGATCATCAGCAAACAGAGCAATTTTTATATCAGGAATGCGTTCCAATGAATTAGTCAGATGGATATAAATATTAAACAGTATAGGATTCAAAACAGCACCTTGAGGAAGTCCACATTCCAGTTATTTTAATATAGATAAAGAGTTCCCAAATTTCACTGAACAAAACCCCTGACCATGAAAATCACGTATATTGCCACTAATTCTCATGAAAATCAGCTCATAAATTAACTTGAGGCGCCAGACCTTATCATATGCTGATGAGGAGTCAACAAAGGCCGCCAAAGCAGCTCTGCGGCTATTGAGATCATCCTTAATATTTTGGCTAAGGTAAGCCACCTGCTGAGCGGTGGAATGAGAACGTCTAAAGCCCGCCTGGGTGTTACAGATAAGACCGTGATGCTCGAGAAACCAGGCCAGTCTTGTAGCAATCATCCTCTCGATAATTTTTGCCAAAATACTCGTAAGGGCTATCGGTCTATATCCATCGAATTTGTCAGAAGGTTTGCCCTGCTTATGTATGGGACAAAAATAGCTTTCTTCCAAATTGGTGGTAATTTAGAGTTCCAGCTTTTGTTTATCAGCATTAAAAGCACTGAATGACCATTAGGTCCTAGCTTCTTAATAAATTCTAGTTGAAGACAGTCTGGGACGGGCTCTTTGCGTTTTTAAGGTATTTAATAGATTTGTTGAGTCATTAGGTTTTTTGGAAGCAGAAATATTGAGAAATGAGCAACGCCTTCGCCGGGACTCGAAGCACGGGCCTCTCGAATGCGCTTCGAGAGTGCTGACCACTACATCACGAAGGCATATGAAGAAGGGGGAAGAAATACCGTATAGAGTCTTCGAGTTCAAATTTGATAAAGTCGGCAATAAACATCAACTGATGAGGGCCGAGACCAGTTACAGCAGTTACAGATTTCTGAAAATTACTTTTCAACATTTTTTGAGTTCTGTAATCTTGACTCAGTCTTTGTGATTTAGAATAAAACGAGATAAAAGAATTTGCAGTATCTCTGTCACTAGTTAAAATTCCATGACGATCTTTGAAGGAGACCCTAGTAATTTGGGAAGGACCAGCCCTTAAGTTGTTAAGATGCTTAAAAACTTTCTTAGAATCTGATTTATAATTCATCGTGCTGATAAAAAAATAAAAACTTTTACGCTTTGCCTCTTATATGTCCTTTCGAAGGGAAGCAATACTTCCTCGGTTCTCTTTGACTCCTCAGCAGAAATACGAGCTTTGTTGCACTGGTCTCTCAGGGTCAGGAGATGTGGAGATCCGAATGGTTTGTAATTGCGAGGGTTTTCGCTGAGAATCCATTTTTTAGCAACTTTGTGGATTGTCTCGCAGAATCTTTCAAACGGAGCATCAATGCTCCCAATATGGAATATATTATCATCTTTAAACCCCTGTTCTAGATCTTCGTTAAATGCATTCTAATTGGCTTTTTTAAATTTCCATCTGCCCTGTGGTCTATCATATTTGGCATTTCTTTTTATAGGAGTATTTTCCTTGATTGTTGTAATGATCGCTTGTCCGGAGCCGGGGTCATAAATTACATTTCTTACGGCGTTAGGTGCTAGATCGTCCGAAACCATAGTTAGGTCAGGATTTGAAGATGTGCCGTTGTAATGGAGGTAGGTGGGAATATCGAATGGGTGGTATAGAAGATTTAAAAATGTTGAGTTGAGAAGGTCTTCTTATTGCTCAACCTGCACTATTGTAGTCAGCATAGTTCCATCTAGTGCTGTGAGCACTGAACTCACCCATTAGCACTGTTTTTCTGGAGAAAGAGAGTGTCGAAATTTAATTTTCTGTTACCAGGTAGGCTGTAGCACATAAAAATTGTAAAATGGGCATCATTTTTCCAAACTTCAGTGTAAACGAACTCAGTGCCGCTGACAGAGTCTAAATCTAAGTGTGTAAGAAGTGTGTGTAGATCTAAGTGTGTAAGATAAGTGTGAAAGAAGAAGTGAAGAAGTAAGAGATTTCTTTAGTCCAACAAGAACAAGAAGAATACCACTTGCGTCTCGTCTTGATTTAGGTAATATATTTGAGGAGTATTCAGGGAAATTGTGGAGTTTTAAGGATTCCAAAGTCAGATTAGATTCAACAATGGAAAACACAACAACATCCTCCATATCTAAAACAGTTAGAAGTTGAGTCCTTTTTTTCATGTGAGAGGTCGCCAGCATTCCACTGAAGCAGTCTCAAAACTTTACACATCTTGCAAAAATTCTCAGTAAAATGACCAGAGAAAGAATGAAGGAGACAAAGCTGTAGCAGATTTAGTATTAACCAAGGTGAAACGCGTGGAGGCCTGCTACATTACACCCCTTCTTAAGAATATTCGTTTCTTACTTTTGAATCAGACTGATTTAAATAGAAAAAATGCATTTTATTCGTAATCCATCCAATTAAAAATATTCAGTATTTTCAAAGAATGGCGTTATATATTTTTTATTATTTATTTCATATTTTGTAAAACTTTAATGAATTTTTGAATAACAAACTCACCGATTTGAAAGCAAGCAGTTGCAACACGGCACGGGATAAAACATTATATCCTGGGCAAGACTGTTTGTCGGAAATTCTAAAAATGTGCTGTTTTCTAATATTTTGTAATTTGTTATTGAAATGTGTTTTATCTGGCGTAAGTGGGAAGAACGGGACAAATAATGTTAACGCACGAAACGTTAATAATAAAAAGAAAAAAAATGTTTTTCGTAAACCATCTTACTAATAAAGCTAAACATTGATATGATGAGCAGAAAAAAGGACTGAAAAAAAAAATAGGAAAATGTAGGAAAACCACTAAACACTGTATCGAGAATTCTAAACATATGCTGCTATGCTGTTTTCAAATTTTTTGAAATTTGCTGTTGATGTGTGTACGGCGTAAGTGCAAAGAAAACGGCGCTTAATAATAAATCTAAGAAGATTAAAGAAAAAAAGGTTAGCAGGAGTGAGTGCAACAGCAGACTGGTGGATTGCGAGTTCAATGAGAGTGTAAAACACCTTAGCAAACCCTTCTAGAAGATAGTTAAAATCTGAAACTCTTCAGATTTATTATTATTATTGTTTCGTTCAACGGTTTCGGGAATTTGGATTGATTGATGACAACATTTGTTGAAGAATCAAAACATGATTTATTAGCCAGTATTAGTCAAAAACACGTTTACAGTCGTCGAAAAACTACGAAAACTACACTCAAACAATCAGCAATACACCCTTCAGGCTATCAGGCTATAACGATGAAGACAGCTTCACGGCAAAGCACTAAATACGGCTCCCTACTCGGTCGATCGCTCTCGGAGCTCAACACACTCTTCACGATAAAACTCAAGATGCACTCGAAGATACACTACTACTCCGTGTACAGGCAGGGTTTATATAGCTTTCGTTCTGCCTTCGAGAGCATTTTGGAGTAAACCGGTGACAATTCGTTCTAGAATGTTCTCGCTCCGTCTATGGCATATCGCCAATTTTGTCGGGAAAGAGGCGATTTCGATCCAAATCTGGCAACCCCTAACCCGCTTTATGGGGAAGCTATCTTACCGCGGCTGGGCATTTCGTAACATTATTATTATTATTGTTATTTGGGTGCAGGGGAATGGATATCCAATTAAAAATGACTGCTTTTTAATTACGAATAATCTTCATTTCGAGGTACTCTGGAATTAAGAGATTGCTGGGAGCTCATCAAGAAAAACGATCAATTAAAAGTACATTACCCTCACGATTAATTATAAATGTTGAGTAATATATTTAAGACTACACATTCTTGGCTTAGTTTGATAATGACAGCTTTCTAATTTTTAAACATGACTTATCCCTACTCACCATAGAACGCGAGTAAAAATCAATGCTTTTAAGATGTTGATTTTGATTCACAATCATGTCCGAACATAAAACATATCATTCTATGTCTGACTGTATAAAAGATCGTATACATTCTATCACAGTAGTTATTACTTTTAATTTATTCACACATCACTCATTCGAGAATGAAGTTACATTCCGTGATCAGAAATCTCCAGCCATCTTTAAAAAATGTGTTCCAACACAGAGTGGATGTTTGTAAGTTTTAATGGAAATAAAGTATTTCAAAAGAAAGAAAGAAAGCCGTACGTTGTTTCTCACAAAACGAATACTTGTAATTATCTCTTTATTTTGATTCGTAAGTGAGCGAATAAGTCGATAATGAAAGTTTTATGTGTCACAATGTAAGTATTAAATACTGAATTAAATCTTATATAAAGTAAATAACTTACTTTGGTGCTTTGTGTATATTTAGCTTTAAGTCTCTCATGGCCTTGTGTTTGAAAATTCGAAGCTTTCTAACGAAAACCTGTTGACAAGCCAATTCAAGTATACTGTATCTAGAATCTTGCTAA
Source organism: Stegodyphus mimosarum (assembly GCA_000611955.2). NCBI lineage: Eukaryota > Metazoa > Arthropoda > Arachnida > Araneae > Eresidae > Stegodyphus > Stegodyphus mimosarum. Next base: position 67,849 of record KK119727.1, on the reverse strand, counting down.
TTACCTATAATATATAATTGAATTTGCCATTTACGTAGGTGGTATTAATCAGTTAACTTACAAGCGGAATTTAAAAGTTGTTAGTTAATATTTAAAAAAAAACTTTTAAATTGATTTACTAATTTTAATTGACTGATATTTTAATGTTTCTTTAAACAGACATTTGATAAGATAAATTCAGCATACGTATATTTTCTTTATATAATAAAATAATAAAACTGTGTTTTAATTTTCCAATTCAAAATACTGTTAGATGCAGCTGCTTAGTTAAATTTAATGTTTGCAAAATTCTTCTTGGGTATCACATGATTTCGAAACTTAATGTCCTATGGAATATCGAAAGTTCAGATATGCTAATTTATCAGCTCATATATATGTAATTTTTTATTTAAATTCTTGGATCCAATCCTTTTCTTAAATCTAATTATTTGAAAATTGGTAATGATGATAATTTGTGATAATGAAAATGTGAAAATAATAATTTGTGAGCGAAACTTTCATAACATTTTTACTCCTACAAATATAATAATGCTTCAGTTTATAAACAACAGCCGAAAATCTAATAATCGAAAATATTTACCTAATTTCCAAGATTCAAAAGAACGTTGCTTCACAGATATCTTTGTGCATGTCAGTTTTACAGATGACCGAAGCACCAAGGAAAAAATATCGCCAAGTTTAGGCGCCATAACCTCCCAAAAAGGACTTTTAAATAATGGGAGAATGGGATGAACTTTTTTAACCGGAAAAAAAGCACACCAATGCAAAATTTAAAACTAAGCAAAACAGCAGTCTTATTTTTAACTTTAAAATTGAATAACTAATAAATAACTTGCATTTAAAAAAAATTACAATAATTTAAAAATTTTGAATAAAATAAATATGAATTTTATTAAAATTCTACGACATAAATGGGTTGCCGGTTTGCCTAACTTTAAATAGAACTTTTTTCAACTTTTCAAAAATACAAATTCTTTAAAATAATAATGAAAAAAAGAAAACTTTTTCGTTATTCGCATCACAATTATTCTCATCTATTGGTTTTGATTATGCGTTTCGGATTGTTATTAATTGTTTGGCTATAAGTATCGCTAAACTTGGTTAACTAATTGCTATATGTACTATTATCTTCGTTAGAAAAAATTCCAAAAATTTATTAAATATTCACTTTATACGAGATTATAGCAAATTGGTGCATTTTGTTTGTTAATAAAATTACAAGCACTCAACTTACCAGTTTACTACAAGCCATTTATACTTCAAACCATTAAATAATTTCTTAAAATCATAATATTTTGGAAAATTTCTTAAACAGTAAATTTTTTAACCTTGTTCATAGATGTGGGATCCACATCCTACGAACCCGGAGAAAAATTCACATACACCGATGTTCCCAACACTACGGTAATCCTTAATTTCCACATAAAATGAATTTATATAAATTGCATCTTTTTATCAATATTTAAACTAAAATTGTACTCAAGTTAAATGCTTCAAGAACTGCAGTTATTTACTGTTTTTCAAAAATAGAAAATAAACAACCTAAGTAAATAAAAAAGGTACTTACATAACACCGTAAAATATTCTTTCATGGGTATAGAATAAAACATAATGGGAAAACTAAAATTGGAAAGAGGTTTTATAAGACTGAAGTGTATACTAATTTATACACTGTAAAGTGAATATAATGATGTTTTCAGCGAAAATTAGATTTAATCATTTTGATCCTCTCCATAACTGCACTAAATTCTTTTAACTCCTAGAAAAAATTCTACTGAAATATTCAGCGCTTTTGATCTAATCGAAAGGCAAAAATGTTATCTTTATTAAATTTCAGAAATGTTTTCAAGTAACTCGAAGTTTCTGTACTATATAGGCACATTTATCCAGATTGCAGAACAAAATAAAGAATTCTTACTCATAAAAGGCAAATAAATTTAGCTCTGCATCGACAGGTATATACTCAGATGTCTGTGAATCATATGTAGGTTATCAAAAGTCCGCAACAAAACTCACAAATCTATTTTCGGGTTTATGTTTGTTGACGTAAATAAAAGGATGCCAATGTAGAAACATCATCACCCAGTTAAGTTAGGATTAAAATAGGCGATATCATCTAGTATATTAACTTTATTTTTGAAGTTTCCAAACTGAAATATTACATATCTGAAATCTTCACATCTCTAGCAATCCTAAATAGCATTTCTTACTTTTTTTTACGCTTGGCACATATTTTAACTTGTCTTATCTAGTTCCTTTGCACCTTTAATTGGCATTGTTCTTTTCCATTGCGGACAGTCTGCTCCAAACAATTATCTATAAAACGATATATACCAGCATTGCCTATTGGCCACCGTTAAATTAAATGCATTTTTCTTACCTCTCACAACAGCATTCTTGTTTTCAAAGTAAATATCGTCAATAAAAAATTCTTAAAATGTGCCGATCTATATCGTTCTTTGTTTATTGAAATAATTAATCTAAGAGAATTGTTTCTTGTGTCTAGAAAACTTTTGCCATGATCAAAATGAGCTGATGACGAAATTTTTTCTCTAAAAAGATCAAGGTTATTTGAATATGGCAGTGTGATGGCTATCTGCCTAAGAGCAGGGATGCCTTCGTGGATGACAGTCTGAGGAAAATTGGCTCGTATTCACGTTACACATGGGGAAGTCCAACCATGCAGCCACCCTGTTGCTTGAGATCGAACGAAATCAGGTCGAACTACCAGTAGTCAGCGGTGTGAATCACTCGGTCACTGCTGGGCCTCTGGAAAGATCAAATTGGCATGTATATCTCTCTAGAGTAAATTGTTCGACGTTTGTTGTTCCATAACGGAAAAGATCGGAAATTGGCTCATTTTTGCATTACGCTTAAAAAAAAAAAAAAAAAAGACAAAACCAACCTGCAGTCAGTCTGCTCTTCAAGAAACAAAAGCAGCTTCAAAGTACCAATATTAAGCGGTCTTATGCACTCGCCCACTGGTCAGTCGTTTAAGAATGACGAATTTGCATTACAACAAAATGTCTGAATCTCTTCCTCAATGCATAAAACAAATGCTAAAATGCATCTGACATATATTTTATAGTAATAATAGTGAATTCGGCTTATTAATATTATTTAGTTAGTTATTCAGAGGTGTAAAAACAATTTGATGATGTATCAGCAAGTATTAACATTCATCACTTCCTTCTGAAATCAGTACCAGAAACTGTTTCTCCTTAGTCATCGATATCTGCATTAAAATTTACTTCCTATTCGTAGTAATTCTCCAAATACCTTTGCCTTTAATATCCTAAAAATTATTACACCTAGCCTCACTAACAGCACCGTAATACGACATTTTATAAATGAGCAACAAGTGTCTGAATAAACCGTTAATGCTGAGTCCGAAATGCGAGAAAAATTGGGAATTAAAAGAAAATTTTTTTAAATCATAAAATAAAAGTTTGGTTACCTTAGAAACATTTAATTTTGAAAAATATTTATATCAGAATAAAAGATTGTCTTAGAATAAAAAAATACTGTAGTTCTATGCTTGACAAACATTTAATAAATCTATAAAAATATTAAATTTAACTACCACATAAAACTTCCTCTAATTAAAACCTACATACAGTGAGTGATACATATTTAATCGCATAGCTTCTTTAAAAAAAAAAAAGCTAACTAGTATTTAGCAATCAAGACTTCAAATTATTAATATCTTCAAGAACAACAGGCAAGGAACGTGCGAGACATAAAACTATATACTATTCTCACAGCATATTAAACAGTGAGAGAATAGTTGCTTTGTAACATCTATTACACTAATAAATTTGATTCTCTTTAATCATAGTATTGTACAGTTTATATTTTTATACTAATGAGTTTCATCCCAAGAGAGTATTTTGCACTTTTTTGTATGATTTATAGCTATTAGTCAGCGCGAGTTTGGGAACTAATCTAGTCAAGGGCTTCACAATGCTCGGAAATGTAATGTTCTTCCTGCGTTCAGTATGCATATAAGAAAATGTGTTTAGTGGTACAGTAAATAGTAGATATGTATTTTGTAGAGCAAAAGATACATTAAAGAAAGCGTTTTTGCAGGATTCCTCATTCTTTAAGCTTTCAAATTAAAAGATTCAATTAATTTCGCTAGCTCCATCGATGCGAACATTTTGAGGGTACAGTAGGTCAGTCACAGCAAATACTATGCTAATATTTTCAAAATATTTATAAACCTACTGAACAATAACAGCGCAGCGTATCTAAGAAGTTGTATGAAACTATTTCAATAAGCCGCCGCTAAATTCTATATAGTGGTTCAATGGAAATTCTATCATAAAAAATATCCAATCTAGTTTTAAACGGAATTTATTAAAAATTTCACAAACAAATCTAATCTAGAAAATGTAACAGCGGCATACAAGCTGTATTAAAGGAACAAATCGAAACGAATACTCTGTTTTACACTGTTGCCAATTATCGTTTTCTGAATGAATGCGCTTCTACTACTTTTCGCGTTACCATTTAGAGACAGAAAAAATTGTGGATTCAAACCGAAGCACCTACTTTGGAAACATTAGAAAAATATTAGTGTAATGTGTGTTCTGTTAAAAGTATTAGCATTTTCATATATTTCTAATCGTACTTTGTTCAGATAGAGCATAATGTACCATCTAAACAAATGTAAAATAATATTTATTGCCCATATATTAATTTTTCGTTTTTACGATAAAAAATTAAAATCTTTCCTTGAATAAAGATCACAGAATATGATAGAATTATATGCAATACTAAGTAGTCATACATTTTAGGCATCCATACAATTTTTCATAGTCTAATAATGAGTCAAAATTTTAACAATCACATTTCAAAAATATGGCATACTCGATGCGGTTTTTTGTCTATTCGTTTTGAAGTATTTTATATATGTGATTTAAAAAAAATGCAATTTTTATAAGCAGTAAGTATAACTCCGGAGTCCTGCAAAAATGTCATCAGCTTTCTCAATCAAATGTATTTTTTGAAGAGATATAGATGGTGAATGTTTACAGAAGATAAATTGAGCTCCTGAAATATAACTGGAGCTCTAAAAAGATATGTATACTTAAATTAAAAATGATAGACTGTATGTATGTATAGAATATAAAGTTAAAAATACAACTTTTTTTAATGCCACAATAGGAAATTGTACAAGTATATGTCGGTAGATCCTTCCAAAATCCACATAAAATTATTTTTGGCTCTAACTTCTCTAACTTCCAAGACTGCATTGAGTTTAATTTTTGCAAATCATTATATTTCTTTTAGACCCTAAATAAATAAATGAATCTTATGCTGCATAGTTTAGCTTACAGTTACCTGTTACCTACCCCCCAAAAATATAGATAGTACTTTTTTTTTTTAAATCCACAAAACTTTACAAGAAATAGCATAAACTTCACAATAAGAGCTGGTAAATCATATTCTCTTTAGTAATCAATAATTAAAAATTTTCTTTCTTCTTGTTTCTCAATAAGAATTTAACTGCAACCAAAGACACATGACACAGATTAAAAAAAAAAAAAAAAAAA
>KK119727.1:34971-61154 GCA_000611955.2 Stegodyphus mimosarum | reverse complement strand
CCCCCCCCCCAAAAAAAAGATAGTTAAACAATTTTTCTTTCAAAAGTTTAAAAAATTAAAAAATACTACTCTTTAGCAATACATTTACCATTTTGGAATTTTTAAGAATTTTATTATCAGTTATGTCTAAGGAAAAAGAAAATTAAAAATTTATACTATATCATATTTCTTATTTTATACTTAAAAACATAAATTAATAAGCATAAAAATGCTTTTACATTATTGTCATAAAAGAACAGGTTGCAAACAAAAGTGCATAGCTTTTGAATAAAAAGTATCATTGGTGTAAAAAATGTAATGATGAAACTTATTGCATTCCGTACTCTACACTCAGGAATTATTTACATTCAATTATATTACATTATATTACATTTCCTTTCTTGACTTTTCTACCACTAAATGTATGTATTTTATGTCCTTATAATTTATGTGTATTTTTTGCTAATTTAATTACTTAAAAATGCAAATTTTGTGTAAGTATTTGATATTTTTCCTTTCTTTCATGTGCATCAAAATAAAAACTGAGCATAATTTTTATTTTATTTATTTATTTATTTTTGAAAAATAAACTCAAAATAAATATAATATTTTAAAAAGCTTTCAAATATATCTCAAAATCCTTTGTTAAAATGTATTTAAGAGTTTACAATAGCCTACTATACAATATTTACAATAGCCTAATATAGATGAGGCAGGTGAATGCCTAAAACAAAAAAAAATAGTTACTATCACATTTCCTAAAATGTGAACACACAATTTGTCCACATTCTGTATTACTTTTTTTTTAATTTTCTAAATTAAGAATTTTTACATTATAAGAACATTCCACTAAAAACATTTATTATGCAAAACTACTATCTTTATTACTACAATATTTAGCACATAAAATAATAAAATTTGTATATACACTATCATATTTTACTATATGTATTTTAAAAGCATCATTTTCACAAATTACCACTTCTAAAATTTATAACGTTCTTTAAGTAATGCATAAAATGATAAAATGAATTCATACATTGTTAAGAATTACATTTATGCATTAATTTCTTTAAATTATCGTTCTTAAAAATATTAAATTTTTTAAAAATTAAAAATAATTTTAAATATATTTACATAACTAACTATCTTTCAATCTATGAAAAATTAAACAAACATTAAATTATCCTACACAACATTACTTCAGACTGTATATAGAAAGCTTTGTTTTTGCATTATTTAGAAATAAAAATATCCTTGAATATTTGATACTGATATAATTACACTGTTGTTCTTCGAACAAAGTAGATATGAAACATATAAAGTTACATGAATGTTATAAAATATATTATGGTTATATTATGCATACATTATCACACATAGTTCTTATCATTAATATATATTTTTATACCTAAAAAATTTATCATCATCTAATTATGATGGAAGAGTATCCATATATGAATAATCTGTCCCATTTCATCATTTGTTTAAAGCAACAATCTGTCCTCCAATTTTTATACATATTTTCTATTTTCAGCAATAATGCATATAGAAATGTATTGCTACACAGCATCCTTTAAGTTTGGGGCACTAAATTTGGTACACATGTTTGTAGAAACACATAACTATTATGGATATATGTAAAAATAATAAATGTAGTTTTAAAATTTTGTGTCTGATTTTTATTAATATATATATACAAGAAGAGATTAACTTTTACTCACTTCCAGCAAATAAAGATATGGTAGAAAATTTTCCTTAAAAATTATTTTTTATCAGAAGTGCAAAAATATTGTTTTTCTAGCAGCAGCATAAGTGTGGTATATCATTGTTTAAATACTGTTACAATAATAAATTTATGAATAAATTAAAGATGCAAAGCAAATAAGGAAGCCAAAAAAACATAGAAAACATTTATCTTCAACTTAATTTTCTGTAATATCACCAGTGAATAATATTGTAAAATACAGAAAACAGATTTATTTAGATAAAAGAAAAAATATTATAGAACTTTGCATAATAAATTTTGTTTGGTAATTTCAAAAATAGTAATAACTTCTAAAATACTTATCTAATGAACTCTGTCTATTTGATTTATTCTTTTGGTTAATTATTTTTTCCTTTTTTAAGCATTTTAATTTCATAAATTAAATAACTTATTATTTTTAAAGAATGATCAAATTGTTTTAATTAATTTATGGCAAAACAAAAAGTTGTTAAGACACTGTATTGTCAGAATTAACATTACTTTCATTGTTCTTTCACTTTTTATTAAATTAAATTTATCACTCCATTCAATGAAAATAGCATGCATTATTAATATTTTTAATCTGTACATTTGTTCACTTTTAATTCAGATATATTAAAATTTTTAAATATTTGAACCATCAAAAACTGACTGTTGATGGTTATTCTGTCTCATCTAAAACACTTACACACAGCATCATCATAAACCTTTTTTTTAATTAATATACAAATTAGAATATTAACAATTTAATGCATAACCAATAGCAAAGACTTATCTCATCAAAATTATAAATAACTTGAATTAATATTGTTTTATGAATAACAACAATGGCAGCAATTAGTCTACAATGTTCTCACTGGTGGAATCACCTCCTCTAAGTAAGTTTTTTATAACACATTTCTTTGATGATAGTTATTCTAACCACCATTGCCTGAAAAGAATTTCTCTAAGTAAAGTAGTTATACAGAACTCTTAGCTTTTTTCAGTCATGGGAATTTGCAGAAGAACTTATAATTTATTTAAATTTGATTTAATTTAATTTGAATTGAAAATCAAATTAAATACTTATTCCTTTATATGGTTGTAAAGTTTCCTTCTTCATAGATTTGTTAAATTTTTTGAACCATTCATTGGTTCATTATTTCCTTTTCCTTGACAAAATTTTGGATTTGTGTTTTACTTGTACTTCTACTTTTCTACCAAGTTTCTTTGTTACACACTACCAACAGCATCTTCTGTAACTTGTGACAACCTAATTGTTTCTACTTTCAATGTGTTTATTTTTTGTTCGGAAAGCACCTTAAACATAGATTTGAACTAAGTATATCTCAGATTAATCTTGTAGATTTACAAAAATATATATTAAAAAATATATACATATATGGACTAAAATTGCCAAATTAAAAATGACTGATTATAATGATATTAAAAACAGATGCAAATTACTACAGTGCCAAGAGCATTGATTTTTTACATGTTACCAGCTATATAGGTATGAAAACCAATAAAATAAACAGTTTAAGTATGTGAAGAATTATATAAAGAATGCTATATCATAACACCTTATATGATAAATTACACTATGCTTGGTAAGGATAAAATGAAACATTTAAAAAATGTTTAACTACACTTTTATATAAAAATAGTTTTGTTGTCACAGAATAGGAAATGTAATTCTTTGATTTTGTTAATGTATAAGACATTTTTATAATGAAGTCGGCTGTTTTAGTGGCTGCTTTGATGCATACTAGATGGCCTCAATCAGGTTAGAGACTGTCAATTCAGAGAATATTATAATTATCGACACTGGTGTTTATTTATGTTTCCAGAAATATTGAATATCCAATGATCAGCTTTTAAAACAGTTATTCACATCAAAGATATTTGCACATGTAAGGTATATATTCTTTCAAAAATACCGCTATTCACATCAAAGATATTTGCACATGTAAGGTATATATTCTTTCAAAAATACCGCTAGTCCTCGTAAAAATTTATCATTGTTTGTTGGCTTTAATTTTACAAGCAATGAAATGCTAGGGCCTACATGTATACTTGAACACTCGCACAAAAAAGTAAACTTTTCCTTTTCTTCGTCTTGCTTACACTGAATTGAAAAACTGTTCTGTTTCTCTATTTCATTTTCTCTGTATTGAACTATTAATTTTGATATATGATGTTCAATATCTAATTTATTAACATTAGTCACTGTTCTTTGAACATTCCAGCTATTTCTTCCATACCATGCATTAGATGCAATACAAGATGCACAATAAATAAGATGTTCAGAAAAGTGGTATTGTGAAGAAATTTTATCTTTACAACTACTGTTATTCTGTGAAACAAATGATTCTGTTTCATTGGTCACATCTAGAAATTTGCATTGAAATAATAAACAATAATCCAAGATGCGAAAAATATGCTTAGCAGCAATTTGTATTTCCTTCTCAAAACTTTCCATAGAAGATAAATTGACAGCAGATATAGGAAGTGGTAATTCTATTGTAATGCATTCATTGCTAATAAATAAATCGGGATCAAGTTTGCTGTCAAAAATAGATATAAGGCCCCAGTTCTGGGGAGACAAAAACAAATTCTTGGTATGCTGATAAATTTCACAAACAGATAGAAGACTTTTTCCAAATCTCTTACAATATTTATATGACACACCTTTTGTTACATTCCAGTGTAGATCAATGGGATCTTGAATGCAAATTGTGTTCAGCTATAGAAATAAAAGAGAAAAAATTCATAATAATTTAAGCAAATTTATAAATTCAAATACATATGAAAATAAGCCTCTTTAATAAATAAAAATATTAGAGATTAAATATATACAATTTATATATCTAGTCATCAGAATACCATAAAAAAGATGGCTCAATTATCCTTTTTTAAAAACAAATTTACTTTTGAATATTTTCAATAAAATGAAGAGTAATTTGCAACAATATTATGAAAGAAAAAAAATCTGATGTATATACCACGACTTCCTTGTATGGAATATTAAATTATATGCATTTTTTGTTACATATTTTTGAGTTATGCGAGATACGTACGTATGTACAGATGCCACAAAAATGTTTTCTGAATCCATTTTAAATCAGTTTCATACTTCATTTGGGGAAAAAGAGTCCTTTATTCTGTCCTGTATTCTCTGTATGAGTCTTGTATTGTACAGATGTCATGCAAAAACATCATTAAATTGCATTTGACAGCAGTCAAAATGGATATTTCCGTTGAAACATGGTACCTGCAATTTTTTGTGATTACAATACTTCCTTTACTTCATACAAAGAAGTAAACAAATCTATTGAAATGTAGATATTGCTAAATAGTTATTATACACTCCTATTATTTTGATCAAAAGGATAAAAAACAGAATTTATGAAGGGAATGAAAAACAGAACTTTCATTAATGTTTAGATATTTCTAAATTTAATACCTAATTATTTGGCTCAATAAAATGGAAAACTCTGAAAAACAACAATGTTATACAGGTTTTTTGGTAATTCTAAATTTTTGGATAGATAATGTATTTGCATGTTTTCAGCTTTACATTTAATGCCCATTTCAACTTGGAATTTTTTTTTTTTTTTTTTTTTAAAAAAAAAGATATTTTTTTTTTTTTTTTTTTTTTAAGAAAAAGACAATTTGAAACATAATGAATTAATTGATGATTTTTCATGGTGAATGCTATTAAAAACTAACCTTACTCTCACATTTTATTTTAGTGTTGCTCAAAAATTTGACTGAATATCTGCAAAGGGCTATTTACAGGTTCTATGCAATTAAATCTAGATTTAAAGCACGTTTACAAAAAAAAGGGGGGGAACATTTTATGTCTTTATTTAAATTCACAATCATGTTATCATCTTAATTTTTCCATTTCTTACATTCTTTATAACACATTGCATAACTAAGGCATATATCACCCATGACACCTGATATTTATTGCCATTCCATAAACCATAATATCTTTTATTTATCATATGCATGGTCTTACAAATTGTCAGTTCTAAGACATCTATCTGATATAGTATAAAATCTTCATTTCAAGTCAAAATATGTCTAGCTAAGTAAGGAATTTAAAAAGCAAGAGGAATAATTTCTTAAAACTTTATATACTTTTTAAATAATATTTCTAACTGATGAAATTTATAATAACTATCTTCATGGCTTATTAACCTTTTTTTAAACATTTGTACCATTTAATGTAACAAAATATATTTCTAATACTATAATTATATTTATCATTTGTGCACCCTAACAATAATTATTATTATATTATGTATTTAGTTCTAATTTGTTTTAATTTGTTTAGTGTAATCTTTTACATTTAATTTTTAAAGATTTCTTTAAATCTTTCTTTGTATTCATTTATTATGCATACAGAAATATCTATACTTACTTCAAAACTACCATCTTCTCCATCTTTTGATCTAAAATAACTTATATTCATTACATCAGAGTTTCTAGGGCAAATAACCCATGATAAATCAAAGTTTGAATAGAAGAAGAAAAACTCACGCAGTAATTCTTCTGAAAGAGACAATATGATAAAAAATAAGAAAAATGAAAAAGTTTTAATAAAAGTAATAACATTCTTTGAAAACTGTTTATATAAATTTGCAAAGAATGTTTATTATAATAATTATTCAGAAATTTATTTATTAGAAAGATTCAGAAATTTACTTCATTAATGTTGACATTTGTTATTCAGAAATTTACTTCATTGAAATCCAAACCCTTTGTTCAGTCATTAGGACAGTTAAGCTTTACGATTACGTCATTTTTTCTCTTCTTGGCACCTTGCATGGCACGAATGCTTATTACAGTAACCCTGTAAATGCTCATTCAGTTTTTTTTTATTGCTGTTGTTGTTAGTAGTAAGTCATCGCTTGAAAGATGGCACGCATGTGATTAAGGTTGTAAAATAAAATATTAATTAGTATAGTCCATTTCTTTAAAATTGCATTAGTTGTATATTAATGCCCGCATCGAATGAACATTTAATGGCCCGCCAAGCCACAAGTAAAGGATATCATCGCTAAAATTAACTTTTTAGAAAATTTGGAATACTTTTGCTTTGTTTGCATTACACATAACTTCATATAGAGTGTCTGGAATGCTTTCGTTTTCGTATGGATTACTCAATTAAGGTTGGATACTGTCTTATTGTTCACTTCCAGTGTTGCTGTCAAGAAATCTGCAATCACGGTAAGTGATAATTATTTATTTGTTTATGATGAGTGAATTGAAAACAAACAAAAAGAGCTTAAAATGCAGTATCACAAAGTTTGAAAATAAGGTAAATTGAACAGTGGATGAAGCAGATATTTCCCTATTGGAGTTATACAAATAAAAAATATTAAAATTTAAAAAGGAATTAAAGTAACATTTTTATTCTTTATTTGCACATTGTGACGAAAAGGACACTGACGAATTCATTAAGGAAAAGGAAAATATAGTAGATAATCTATGAAATTTATTTGAAAATTAAAAGAAAAATTTCTGAGAACAGTTCTCAAAGGAACAGTTGTTCAAATGAAAACAGTTCGAGTAAAGACATAATTGTTTCAGATATAAAATTGCCCAAATTGTCTCTTCCTATATTCAGTGGGAAAATCAAAGAATGGATGAATTTGAGGATTTATTTTCCACAGCTGTGCATAAAAATAGCAAATTAACTAATGCACAAAAATTGCAATATTTAAAGAGTTCGTGTAAGGCAAATGCATTAAATATTATTCATTCCATTCCAATTTCGAATTCAAATTATGATATAGCATGGAATCTGTTGGTTGAGCGCTATTGCACAAAAAAAGATTTGATCAATTCTATCATAAAGAAATTAATTTCTATACCTCAAACCAATGATTCTACTTTGTCGCTTTTAAAATTTATTGATAAGGTGCATGAATGTTTACGATCCTTGGAAGCACTGGAGCAAAAAGTGAAAGAATTTTCAGACACGTTAATTGTTTATTTATTAGTTGAAAAGTTGGATAGAAATACTCTGTATTGGTGGAAAAGATCACTTAAAAAAGATGAAATAGGAATAGTTAAACAACATGTTTTTTGAAAGAACACACTCGCACCCTATCACATTACAAACCTCTGCATGGGGAATCGAAACGTTCATTTAATACCAAAGCTCTTACATCACTTTCGGAAAATTAAAAAATTTATCTGTATTGTAAAGGTGATCATTTATTGTTGAAATATGTGCAATTCTTAAATTTAACAATCAAGAAACGATTTGAATTTATAAACCCAAAAAAACTGTGTTTCAATTGTTTATCTTCGGTTCACACAATCAAGGAATGTAAAAGTTCTAATACATGCAGAAAATGTCAGAAATTTCACAATTTGATCTTACATTTTGATCGAAGTGAAGAAAATTTTGATAGAGCAAATGGCACATCGAATCAAAACACAAAAAGAGTAATAAATTTAGCAGTAATCTTTCTCCAAATGCTTTCCATTGGCAAGCAGCCAAAAGGTTAGTGACACTAATGAAACCAACCAAGTAAATTCTATTAACAGTACTGCACTGGATATTTCCAGTTCTTTAAATAAACAATTTCTACTTTCAACCGCAATTATTTTCCTTAAAGGTAATGATGGAAAATTTATTTGCTGAGAGCCTTGCTTGATTCTGGTTTTCAAAATAATTTCATTACTAAAGAATGTGCTGAATTATTGAATTTGAAGAAAAGAAAAATAAATGCTTCTGTTTCAGATATCAATGGTACAGTTATGGGTGTTAAGGAAAACGCTATAGCAACCATAGCTGATGCTACTAGAGATTTTATTCGTACCTTACAATTTTTTGTTGTTCCAAAAATAACTCACGTAATGCCTGCTAGATATCTAAACATTCCTGATCTTAAGCAGTTGCAACCCATTGTTTTAGCTGATCCAGAGTTTTATAAACCTGGTCAAATACATGTTTTATTATCTAACGAAGTATTTTTTGATTTACTGGGAACAAATAGAATAAATATACAAGACCTGATTCTCCATCAGTCAGTTTTTGGATGCATCCTTAGCAGGCCAGTACGCATGCCGCAGCAAGGCAATGTTGATAATTATTATGGGTTTGTTGAAACTGTGGATCATTTATCTGACAATATGAGAAGATTTAGTGAGATTGACGGTATTAACGAAGCAAAAAAAGTGAAGAGTCAGGAAGAGGAATTTTGTAAACAGCTCTTTCTTCGTACACACAGGAGGAAAGATGACGGCAGATATGTAGTGGAAATGCCAATTAAGGAGGAAGGGCTTAGCTTTATAGGCGAATTGAGAGAAAACTCTAGTAAAAGACTGAATTCTTTACTTAAACGCTTCACTCGCAATCCCGAAATGAAACCCTTGTACAAAGATTTCATTAAGGAATATAATAATGTTGCGCGCATACGGGTTCATTATGGATTGAATGCACAAGTCGTTAAAAAGTTAACAAAACTTTATTCTTTCCACAAGAAATAAATCAAAATGCTGAAATATTTCTTCAGAGATATTCGCACAATATCTCAAACGTTTAGCAAAACTCAATTCAAAACAGATAAATTAATTCTATTTCACAGTGAAATCACTGCAATCAATAACAGCATTAAACAAACAGTTCGTTTAAAACAACTACAACTGAGATGAGGTGTTTAAATTCGGCTTTTATAAGCTTTTGAATTAGCATGAGATCATTCTTTTACTTTCTGAATTTTTCTGGACTACAAAAACAATTATGAGATAGTTATTTATTAAATATTAAATGCACACGCTTTTGTATTTTTACTTTTTCGGCTCAGCTTTCTCTTACAATTCGTCATGCACTGCACTGCACAGGAAAATAAAACAATTTTCATTACAGTTATAAATAAATAGCCAAATAAATATGAAATCCGTAACACTGCCCCCTTTCCAAGAACTGCACGTCCCGGGCAGTACAATCCTTGAACAGGAAACCAACTTACAACTAAGGCATCAATGCAAAAATAAACATTACGTTACAATAACAAAATAAACAAAAATTGCACTAAGTAACTTTCAGCAAATCAAATAGTATCATATACTAAATACAATTCAAATACTAAATATAAATATTATCAAACACAAAGCCTATCAAATACTAAACACAAATACTAAATACAAATAAAATACTAAATACAAAAAGGACTATGGTCTTACATTATTTACATTACTATTTACAATTATATACACTATGTACTATGGCCATAGTAATGAACTAACCTGTCTTAATGACCGACTTTAGAGTTCGATGATTTACGGATCCGAACCAAGACGTCGTTCAGCCTGTTTAGGACTGTATATGAACCATCCCTAGGTGACTGTAGTTTCGGACAGAGTCTATTCCGTCGAATCGGATTCCACACAATTCACATTCCATCGAGCCAGATTCCATAACCACACCTTGTCTCCTTCATTGAAATGATAGCCAGTAGCTCTCGTGTCGTATCGGGTCTTCATCTTCTCCGTCGCCAAGTTGACTCGCTCTCGTGCAGAACGGTGCACCATTTCAAACTGAGCCTGGACATCTTGGACGCATTCCTCAGGCGATGAAGGCGCATCTGCAGGGCGGCCAAATAAGAGATCACAAGGCGGACGAAAATCATGAGTATCTGAGATGGATAATTGCTGGTAGTCTTGGGTTTCTCTTCAACCCTAGTATGATTTCGACAGCTTTCTGAGCAGGGTCTTTCAGACGAGACGTCGGCATTTCCAGCTGAAGATGCCTTCTGATGATCGATAGTCATGTCCTCAGTGGCTGAAAGCAGTGTGTTGTTTTTGAAGTCTAAGGAAATACAATATTTCCTTAAAAAGTGCAATATGAGTATGCAAGGATCTGTAATATCCGCCACATATGCCATGTGATAGTAGGTGGCACTTCCAAAGGTGATGTTCACGTTTAATTTTCCATCTATGCCTATTTTCTCACCGGATGCAGTCTGGAGGGTAACACAGGATGGCGTCCAAATCAGTTTGTCTTTAAATTGTTGAGCTAAATTCTTCTGAATGATGGTAACATTAGCTCCTGTATCAATGATCACACTGCAAAGAACTCCATCAATATGCCCATTAATGGATAGTCCATTATTGTTGCCACTCACTGCAGATACCTAGAGCGCTTTAAAACAGGGTTTTTCACTAGCGTTTAATCTCTGCTGCGCGTTGTGATCATCAAACTGCTTCCTGCATCATTGCTGGGAAATGGTCTTATTTTCCGTACCTCGGGGTGTTCTGTAGTTCCTTGGTACGTGGCCTTCAGCTCTGCAGTTCCAGCGCTTTGGTTTATTGTCCCTCCTTCTTCATTTCATGGCATTTAATTGTGTGTTTATATCTTCCATGCTCCGGAGTGTTCAGCAGTTCCTTTGCATGTGACCCAAAGCACCGCAGTTCCAGCACATTACGGTCAGTTTCTTATCACTAATCTACCATTGCAAGGCATGCAGTTCTCTTGTTAAATAATGTAGGCGAGCAACCATTTGATCCACTTGTGCTTGTATGTCAGCAGCTCTGATTGGGTGACGGTCTCTACGAGTGGCTTGCTGGGCTGCCTCGAATTTCATAGCATATACCAGAGCACTTTTGATATCTTTCACATCTGCTATTCACAGTGCTTTCTGTATTTCAGGATCTCGGATGCCGTCGATAAAGTACTGCAGGGACAAAATTTCCCTTGTTTCTCTCGGACACTCTGTAAAGGCGAGATGGGACAGCCTTTCAACATCCGTGACAAGCTCTTGGAGTGTTTCGGTGGGCATCTGTTGACGGGATTTTAATTGAAGCTTACTACGCCGGATACAGCATCGAAGTCTAGTCTCTGGTTTTCGGGAAGAGTCTGCAAGATATCTGCTCTCAGAGAAGCGGCGAGATGACAGGCCTTAGCTTGGGAATCCCATCCATTTGCATCCACAACTACTGAAAATTGTGTCTTAAAACTTGCCAAGAGTCCCATCGTATGTGGATAACTTCAGAGACAGACGAGCAGGCATGGATAAAAATTTAAAACCATCACTATTGCTAGTCGCTACGAATTTCTTTAAGGTATCAACTTGTTTGGCGACTGCAGAAACCTTGTCATCAATTTGTTGCTCCACCGCAGAAACTCTCTCCAACTGTATTTTCGACCGGGTTTATTCTTCCTTTCATAGCCTCGAATTTATTTTCTATTATGCAGGCAATTTCTCTTTTCATTTCCTCTTGACCTGCTTCAATCTTTTCTTGAACATCCTTCACCTCTTCTTTAACAGGCTCTTCGATCTTTTCTTGAACACCCTTCATCTCTTCTTGAACAGACTTTTTGATCTTTTCTTGAACGGCTCTCATCTCCTCTTTAACGGAAACTTGACCAGCTACCATATTTTCTTGACAAGCTTCCATCTTTTCTTTAATGAATTTCATCTCTTCTTTAACAGAATCTTTCATCTCGTCTTTAAATGCAGCAAAGTCTGCCATAAATTGCCTCAATTGTTCTTCCATTGCTCATGTAATTGGCATTCAAAATCAAAATTCCTGACACCAAAAAGTTATACAACAGGTAATCTCATCTTTAACAGCTTTCATTTCACCTTTAACAGGCAAACATTAGACTTTAGACAATATAGATTAACTTTAAAAAAAAAAATTGTTGTGTGCGTATGGATTTGTTACGGATTGAATGCAGAAGTCATTAAAAAATTAACAAAAATTTATTTCCACAAGAAATAAATCAAAATGCTGAAATATTTCTTCAGAGATATTCGCAGAATATCACAATACCTCAAACGTTTAGCAAAACTCAATTCAAAACAGATACACTAATTCTATCTCACAACGAAATCTCTACAATCAATAACAGCATTAAGTAAACAAATGGCAGTTCGCTTTAAACAGCTACAACTACAACTAAGATGAGGTGTTTAAATTCGGCTTTTATAAGCTTTTGAATTAGCACAGGATCATTCTTTTACTTTCTCGATTTTTCTGGACTACAAAAGGCATTACGAAATATTTATTTATTTATTGAATATTAAATGCACGCGCTCTTGTATTTTTACTTTTCCGGCTCAGCTTTCTCTTACAATTTGTCACGCACTGCATTGCACGGGAAAATAAAACAATTTTAATTACAATTATAAATAAATAGCCTAATAAATATGAAATCCGTAACAATAAATTTGGCCATTCTGAAGAAATTGATGAAAAGGGAGCTCTAGTTTCTCATATTATCTTCCTCATCATGGAGTTTTCAGGCCTGATAAACCTAGCACTAAACTTAGGGTAGTGTTCGATGCCACTGCTCCTACGACTACTGGAATTTCGTTAAACGATATTCTACTAAATGGAGGGTTAGTTCAAGATGAACTATTTGATATTATATGCAGATTTCGAACGCATAAAATTGCTTTCACAGCAGACATTGTAAAAATGTATCGTCAGATTTTGATTTAAGAACATGAAAGAGATTTATTACGTATCTTATGGAAGCGTAGTGAAGAAGAACCAGTTAAAGTCTATAGACTGAAGACTATAACTTACGATACTTCCAACGCACCATATCTGACAACATGCACACTTAATCAATTAGCAGAGGACGAGAGAAACAAGTTTCCGTTAGCAGCGCAAATAGTAAAAAGGGATTTTTACGTCGATAACCTACTCACAGGAGCCCATACTCTAAAAGAGGCTAAAGAATTACAATTGGAGTTGATTAACCCATTATCACGGGGAGGAATGCGTCTGCACAGATGGTGTGCTAATCACCCTGATCTTTTGCAGTTTCCGGATGGACAAGAGGAATATTCTTTCAGTAATTTCGATGATGATCAGAGCATCAAAACTTTAGGATTATTGTGGAATCCAAAGGTAGATTGTTTTCCGTACAAATCAACGATCAAGAAACTAGCTACTTACACAAAGAGAACAGTGTTGGCTGACATTGTTCGCATTTATGATCCATTAGGACTGCTTGGTCCAGGGATAACAAAAGCAAAAATCTTCATCCAAAGATTTATTATTAGGTTATTGAAGCTTGATTGAAATGGAGAAGATAATTAAGGAGTGGCAACTTTTCATTGATTCCATGCAATCTATCAACAGTTTGCAAGTGAGCAGATATGTTTTACAGTAGAGTTTTTCTCAGATACAAATTCATGGATTTTCAGATGCATCAGAACACACATATGGAGCAGACATCTATTTATGCAGTAGAAGTGACAATAATTTATCTTCACATTTGCTTTGCAGCAAGTCCAGAGTAGCTCCACTAAAACCGTTGACAGTACCACGACTGGAACTCTGCACAGTTGTACTGCTATCACAGCTTGTTACAAAGGTGGTGCCTTTATTGAAATTGGACATCAGTAAAATATGTCTGTGGTCTGACTCAACCATGGTGTTATCATGGCTTTAGAATCCTCCACATGTACTAAAAACTTTTGTTGCTAACCGAGTGTTGCATATCCGAGAGCTAACACAGACATGCCAGTGGAATTATGTGCATTCAGACGAGAACCCAGCAGACCTTATTTCCTGAGGACTAAATTTTGACAAGCTGCATGATGCTGAGCTCTGGTGGAAAAGTCCTCCATTCTTGAGAGAAGGTGTCATACCTAGCAAGAACATTGACTTTGAACAATTAGAAAAAACGGACATTTTCTAGTGAACTGAGAACGAGAACTGACATTGCTTGTTAATGCACTTTGCCTTCAAAATTAATTGATTATGTCCTAAATATCACTAACAATTTCTTAAAAATTATTACGTATTATTATTTATATTTTCAGGTTCATTTGGAACTCTAGGTGTGCAAAACAGAAAGGAGCACAGAGAAGAGCAGGAGGAGTAAGTTCAAAGGAGTTAAATGAGGCAGAATCCTTTTTAGTAAGAGAAGTTCAAAAATGTAGTTTTTATTTAGATTACAACTCCCTCGCACAAGGTAAACCCATTAATAATAAAAGTCATTTACTTTCTTTGAACCCTTTCTTTGGATGCAAATAATGTATGAGAGTAGGAGGCCGATTACAAGGGGCTAATGTAATGTTTTCACAAAAACGTCAAATAATTTTGCCTGTTAAATGTAAACTAACTAAACTGATTGCTGAGCATTATCATCGGAAATATTTACAAGTAGGTTCGGCAGCATTATTGTGTTTTATGAGACAGAAATTTTGGCCATTACAAGGTAGGAATTTAACTTGAAAGATTAACCATGAATGTATAATTTGAAGTACAAATAAACCAGTCACTATCAAATAAATAATGGGGTCATTACCTGCACAGCACGTAAGTCCGAGTTCACCCTTTAACCATGTCGGTACCACTATTTGTGGCCCATTTTTCAGTAGGTACAAGGGACAGAGGAAAGAAACTCTTCATAAGATATAATTAGCTCTTTTCATTTGCCTTATAACAAAGGCAGTGCATCTCAAACTAGTGAGTGACCTCACCACTGATGCATTTATTGCCACCTTAAACCTTAAAGAGATTTATTGCTAGACGTGGAAAATGCTCAATCATTTTCTCAGACAATGCAAAAACCTTTGTTGGCACAAATGCCAAATTGCAAAGAATTAACAGTTTAATTAGAAACCCTGACAAAAAATTAGCAGATTATTTAGGTGAAGAAGGAATTTTGCAAGTTTATTCCCCAACGGACACCTAATTTTGGTGGGCTATGGGAGTTTGGAATTAAATCCGTGAAATATCACTTAAAGTGGATTATAGGCAATGCAAGGCTGACTTTTGAGGAGTTATTAACTGTAGTAACTCAGATAGAGTCTGTTTTAAATTCTTGCCCTTACTCCCTTATCTTCCGATGTAAATGATTTAGAGGCCTTAACACCAGGCCATTTTCTCATCGGAAGGTCCTTGAATGCTATAGTAGAACCCAAATTAATTGATATACCTGAAAACACTCTCAAGATGGAAACGAACTACCAGATTTGTCCAATTGATATGGAATCGTTGGCATAGGGACTATTTAAACACACTACAACAGCATTGAAAATGGAAGGTAGAACAAACGAATATTAAAATTGGTATGCTAGTACTAGTTAAGAAGGATGAGCTTCCTGTCAGTAGATGGGTGTTAGGGCGCATAACAAGACTTTTTCCTGGAGCTGACGGTAAGGTTAGAGTAATAGAAATACATACAGCAGAAAGCATCATTAAGCGTGGAATTCCAAAAATTGCAATTTTACCCCAGGAAGAAGCTTCCTAAGTTAATTGTGTTAGCTTATTATTATAAAACTTGTATTGTGTATAAAATTTTGTATTAGAAATTGAATATTATTGTATTTAATTAAGATATATTATTCATATTACTTTATTGTATAAGGTTGTAATTGTACAATTTTGTATGTTATTATAAGTACTATTGCACAAAACTATTAAGTAACCCTTCAATGCCTGGGGGTATATTCAGTCATTAGGACAGTTTAGCTTTAAGATTACGTCATTTTTTCTCTTCTTGGCACCTTGCATGGCATGAATGTTCATTACAGTAACCCTGTAAACGTTCACTCAGTTTTTTTTTTTTTTTTATTCCTGTTGTTGTTAGTAGAAAGTCATCGCTTGAGAGATGGCACGCATGTGATTAAGGTTGTAAAACAAAATATTAATTAGTACAGTCCATTTCTTTAAAATTGTATTAGTTGTATATCAATGCCCACATCGCATGAAAAACCTTCACTAACTTGTATCCTTAAAATAACCAAAACGCCTGAAATACTTTTCCAGTTTCACAGCAATTTCCTCCCCTCCCCGACCACTAATGCAGAAATAAGTGTGAAAATTTCAAATGACATTCTTCATGCAGAGAATTTGGGAGCGTTTCTACTGGAATAATGCAAAGGGTGACGTGTCAAAGTGGTGCGGATGTTGCGATGCCTGTGCAAGTCAGAAAGGACCTAAGAAACACAGCCGGGGGAAGCTGCAACGTTACAATGTAGGAGCACCTTTTGAACGTATTGCCTTTGATATCTTAGGACCTCTGCCACGAACTGCTGATGGCAACAAATATGTTAAATAGATTAAATCCTTACTGGGTTACTTTTAATTTTTAAATTTAACTCTTACTCAACTTCTCTTGCTGCCGGACTAACTGAACTAAAATAAAACTACTAAAATGAACTAGTTAGAAAGCTAAGGAAGGAACTAATTGATTGATCTGATTCAAAATAATATTAAATATAACTTTTTCTTAAATCACTTAACTGACACAAAACAAAGCAAAGCAAATCATCTTAATAAAGCTTAACCTGAAAAAAAAAACACAAGGAATAAATCTTCTCTGGTACTCGGTAAAATAAAATACTATTTCAACCAAAACATTTCTAAAAATTCACATATCTCTATAATTAACTGAAGAATCACAAGTTAATATTCATTAAATCAAAAACCTCATAAGCACCAGAGAAGAAAAATTCAAATACCAATCAATCAGTTCCGCTACTAAAAATCAAGCACTAGTTCCAACTTTCCTGGCACCTAAAAGTCATCACAAATTCTATCTTAAAACATATTCAAGAATCATTAATAAGTGGTTAGTACATATTTGCTAAAAACAGGGTGCGTTGTGAGTACCCTAAAATGCATAAACATTTTTCAATAACCCCAAGCAAAATCTCCATGTTTCTTAAAAGCATCATGGCTCAAAGAAATGGAGTGACTGAACAGACCAATTACATAACACACCCAAAAAGCAAATGCAAGTAATAATATAAAATCACACTCATTTATTAATATATAGTATAAATTTACGGGAGAGCTGGCCAGACTACCCTTACATAAAAATGCAATTAATATTCTACATTAATTTCTCCAAGTCATTTATCAAGATTTTTTTGAATTTTAACATAACAACGATTACTTAGAATAAGTGGAACATTAAATGAATTATTCAAACTGAATTCTCACTCAAAATAATATAGAAATTACCATTAACATAAATTTCGTATTTTTGACAATAAATTCTAAATAAGGCACAAACAATCCTTTTCTTTTTTTCAAATAATTTTCTCTTTCTCCCCAAATTAAGCAAGATTAGTTTAAATTACACTACTTAAAAAATACTATAATCTTACGAATGAAAATATTAAGTAACTCACAGTTGGTCGACAAGTGCCCATCAGACCATGCTGTAAATCGGAGACAACTTAAGCACTTCATAATTAGCTGATGATTAAGTCCTTTGAACGGGTCCGAGGTAATCAATTCCAAAAATAAGTTCAAGAAAAATGTCCTCTTGTAGAAAACCAATGATGAAGTTCGGCAATCAAATATTCTGAAGTAATAAAGTTGAAGGAGAAACAAAGGTAATAAACAAAATGACAGTCAGGTGCTTCGGCTGATAGCGACAACGGGAATTTTTGAGCGAAGACAGAATGTTGAATTTTTATTCTTCTCACGAAGGAAACGCTTCTGTTTGGTACGAGCCATTTCACTTCCGTTTTACAGGAAAACCCGCTTCAAACTCGGAAGAGTTCGCTCTGAGTTCTACTTCTCGCAAATATTTCAGGAAAAATTCTCCATTTTTCACATCTTCGACTTGAATAGGTCTATCATGCCACATCGCAAGCGCGAGCCACCCGCCAGGGTACAGCTGCCGGGCCAAAGGCCCTCTCTTCTAATTCTTTTCTCTGTATCAAAATGTATCTCCTAAAATTCCGGCGAACACAGCCGCAGCATCGCAAATCTCTTCAGCTAAAAGCCGAGTCCGTCCGCAGAACGAAAGCGCAAGCCAGGGTAAGCTTGGCCGCAGGGCTAAAGGCCCTCTCTGCTAATTCTTTTCTCTCTATTCAAACTCAAAAACTCTCTCGAAGACTCCAATAAAAACTGACTTCAAAACTTGTGCAACAACCGAGGAAAACTCGGTTTCTCCTCCCACTCACAATTATAGGTCCAAAAGTTACACATAAAATTAAATTCTTGCCAATCCGAGACTTTTCAATATAATTTAATAGGACAAGTTGAAACCCCCAAACGAATCAGAAAAAGTCATTGCCTACAGTAGCACCTGCGAAAACTGGAAACTAAAAATTCGACCCCCTTGCTAACAAGCGAAAAATCTTAAGAAACAACAAAAAACTGCCCCTTCAAGATCCAATTTACAACCTTTCTCTTTCTTCCGAAGCCATAAGCAAGGCGACATTCACAAAGCTGAAACGTAAGTGAACAGCGGGGAGCCCATTACAGTAACCACTTTCACAGCTTGGTAACAAAGACAAGAGAACAACGGTATACTGCAATTCAGTTGCAACTGTCATCTTAAAAGGCTATTCCCACAGATGTTACTTCCGTTAAAAGATGCTCCCCTTTCTGCGTTAGAAAATTGAACCGTTGAAGGAAAAATAATTGCCTAAAACTTTTAAATATTCAAATATATATATTCATTACGTTCTTCACAATTTCAAATTTAAAAAAAAAAATCAAATACAAATACAAATAAAATACTTAAATAATTGATTACTTAAATGATTAAAAACACTTAAATTAAAAACACAGAATTCGCGACACAACAAATACATCCTCGTTGTCATCGATTACTTCACCAAGTGGCCTGAAGCGTATCCTATTCCTGATCAAGAGGCTGTCACAGTAGCAGAGATGATGATACAGCACTGGATTTCCAGGTTCGAAATTCCTCTTCAGTTACATTCGAATCAGGGAAGGAATTTTACCTCAGCTGTAATCAAAGAACTCTGGAAGCTACTCGGCATTGACAAAACCCAAACGACGCCTTTACATCCCCAGTCAGACGGCACGGTAGAGAGGTTTAATCGAATCATCCTCAATAACCTCTCATTAGTGGTTTGCAGAAAATAACAGGATTGGGACAAAAAGTTACCACTATTTTTACTAGCTTACCACAGTGCTGTTCACGAGACTACCAGCTATTCCCATCTCAGATGCTCTTTGGTCATGAGCTCCGTCTGCCATGTGATCTTTTATTTGGTCACCCTTCGGATGTGCCTTCATCACCTGAGGAATACATACAAGATCTCCAGGCCCGGTTTGAAGTGATGCACAACTTTGCACGAGAGCGAGTCAACTTGGCAATGGAGAAGATGAAAACGCGCTACAACACGAGAGCTACCGGACATCGTTTCAACGAAGGAGACAAGGTGTGGTTGTGGAATCCGACTCACAGAAAACGACTTTCTCCAAAACTACAGTCACCTTGGGATGGCCCTTACACAGTCCTAAACAGGTTGAAAGACGTCGTGGTTTGGATCCATAAGTCATCGAACTCTAAACCTTAAGTCGTTCATTACGACAGGTTAGTTCATTACTATGGCCATAGTACGTAGTGTATATAATTGTAAATAGTATAAGACCATGTCCTATTTGTATTTAGTATTTGATTTGTATTTGTCAAGTATTAGTATTTGATAAGTATTTGTATTTGATAGTATTTGTATTTAGTATTTGATAGTATTTGAATTGTATTTAACGTTGGATAGAATTTAATTTGCTGAAAGTTACTTATTGCAATTATTGTTTATTTTGTTATTGTAAAGTAATGTTTATTATAGCACTGATGCCTTAGTTGTAAGTTTGGCTTCCTGTCCATGGATTGTACTGCCCGGGACGAAGTCCTTGAGATGGAGGCAATGTTACGGATTTCACATTTATTTGGCTATTTATTTAGAATCGTAATTAAAATTGCTTTATATTTCCTGTGCAACGCAGACGATTTTTGAAGAGAAAGCTATGTGTAAAAAATAAAAGAGTGCATGTATTTAATGTTTAATAAATAAATATCTTGTAATTACTGTTGCCATCCAGAAAAATTTAGAAAATCGAGATTGTTCCAGTGGTAATTAAAAAGCTTATAAAAGCTGAATTGAAACACCTCATCTCAGTTGTTGTTGTAGTTGTAGCTGTAAAAAGCGAACTGCTGTTTGTTTACTTAATACTGTTATTGATTGTAGTGATTTTGTTGTGAGATAGAATTATTTTATCTGTTTTGAACTGAGTTTTTGCTAAACGTTTGAGATATTGTGATAATGTGCGAATATCTCTGAAGAAATATTTCAGCATTTTGATTTATTTTTTGTGGAAAGAATAAATTTTTGTTAACTTTTTATGACTTGTGCATTCAATCCATAATGAACCCGTATGCACGCAACAGTATATTTGCTGCTTAATGGTATAACTGTTATAAGTTACATTTTATCATTAGAGATGCAGTTCACAATAGAGATAACATAGATAACATACGTGTTATAAATTCACTCGATGTACTGACCAGTTAGTTTTTCCTACTTCAGTATGATAACATGTGTAGCATGAGATTCTAGAAATATATTGCTATTATAATTGGCTCTGAGGTTTACAACTTTTTTTAAAGGAATAAATTACTTTACCAAAGATTGTTACTTTTCACTAAGGAAATGACATTATCATAAACGGTGCGAAATATCATCATTTGTCCTGCTTTGCAAAAAAAAAAAAAAGTGACCATTCTGTATTGGAATATTTTTTCCATGCATTGCAATCACCTCATGTTTTGAAAAAATTCCTTTATTATTTAATGTTTGATGAAAAAAAAATTTTTTTTGAAAAAAACATATATATATGTTTCAATGCTATTTTAAAACTCACTAAAATTT
This sequence comes from Stegodyphus mimosarum, assembly GCA_000611955.2. NCBI lineage: Eukaryota > Metazoa > Arthropoda > Arachnida > Araneae > Eresidae > Stegodyphus > Stegodyphus mimosarum. The sequence goes on along the minus strand of KK119727.1, from coordinate 39,809 downwards.
ATATTTGCTATAAATCACAGCAGTTTTGTTGCTTATTAAGATTTATTCTAATTTGTCCTAAATTTTTGCTAATTAGTGCACATAGATCATGTCATTACCAATATTTAGAAAAGTTAATAAGTGGGTTTTTGAAAATCACTGCATGTTTTATAATATGCTTCACCTTTTTTAATGAAGTTAATGTTTAAAAAAGCATTCAAATAAGAAATAATCAATAATATAAACCTTACCTGTAGTTTGCGTATTTTCAGATGGTACAAAATTGTTAACATACTTAGAGATATCATATGACCAATTTCCAAGATTTTTTTGAAAATCTGGAGGGAAGAAAATATTTTGATTGAAAATGCATAGTTAATTAAAGTCATAATTATTATTTTAATCAAATTTATTTCACTAATAATTTCAATTCAATTTAATTATTTATTTAAATGTCTTAAATTGTAGGCCTAACAATAAAATTTTTTAATCCTCAGTGACTAAAACCTTTAATGATTAGTAGTCCTGTCTTAGATTGCATTCAGTTTGATAGGGTGAACTGACATTCTCATGATTTTTCCACTTTTTAACCTTTACACCAGTTTCTTTTAAAAATCAGTTATGAAATTATGTCGCTACAGATGAACTGATCTCCTATATTTTTGTCAAAACTTTATACCCCTTATTTACCTTGAAAATAGTATAACTGTAAAGCAATTTCCAGCACAAATATTTAGTACTTAACATTATTCCAGTAGAATTAATTAAAGAAAACAACACTATTGTTTTCAAAACAATATTTCACCTCAAATCAAAACTTCCATTTTATCTGTTTAAAATTGGTACAATTTATTAAAATGCATGCAAGTTACAAGGGAAGAAAGTGCTGTTCCTACAAATTTACGTTCTGTTTCTACAACTGATTAGAATAGATTTTTCCAAGAAATTTTATTAAATGCATATTACAGACCTATTATTATGAACCTGTACAAATTATGAACACTATTAATTTCAGCCCTTAACTGAAATTGAAAAAAATTACGTATTCAATCCAAAAGACGTAAACATTACAATTTAAAAATTTTTAATGGCTATAGATCCCACCCTAACTAAATCTGATCTTTCCAAAAATCACGTAAATTTCTGAAAAATGAACTCATAGCTCTAATTCATCCCAACAAATCATCCTTTATGTAGCTGTAGAAATTCCTTGAAATCTTTACATAGCTTTTGCAGTGGCAAAAAAATCTGTTCAAATTTTCTGCAGAATCTTCACATACAGGGCTGTCATGAAAAACTTTCCCCAATATATGAACACCTAGTGGGCTATCTGCTCAACCAATCGAAATGAAATTTCAGATATTATTATTTTAAGGTATGCGCTTGAGATTGTCATGGTTTAAAACAATAAAGCTTTCATGGTAATGGTTACAGTGAAAAAATTTAGAAATTTTCGAATGTCAACACCCACTTTTTTCTTGCAAAATGATCAGCACATTGAAAAACCTTATAAATGGCTATTACAAGTTTTCAACATGCCCACCTTCGATGCATTTTCATGAGGGAGATTGCTGACAACAATGACAAACATGACATTGCAGTAGGAATCTGTATAACTTCATGTTTTATTCTATCTTTCAATTCTAACAAATCTCATTTTATCTGTACACCTGAGATTTCAGATAAACCCAGAACCAGAAACCGAAATCCACTGCAGTGAGGTCAGTGGATCGCTGTGACCACAAAACTGCAAAGTTAAGGAAAATTACTCTTATCTTAAAATGTTGTACATATTAAAAACTTATAATTCTAATAAAAGTTTTTTTCTCTCTCGTCTCTCAAGCACATATCTTCAAATAACAATATCTGAAATTTTATTTCAATTCATTCAGTGGATAGGCTGCTGAGGGTTCATATATCAAGGAAGTTTTTTATGACCACCCTCTATTAGCTACAATCTACATCACAAAACTGTCCTTAAAGCTAATTATCTGACCTTGAGCTAAACTTTTCAGTTACCTTTTGATGTAAGCACAGATATAACCTTCAGGATATTTCAAAGCAACAGACACAGAAGCCAGAAGTACATAACAAAGTCATTATACTCACAAACAAACTTTCTTTTAGCTGTTATATTCATGTTAAATATATCTTCTTTTACATTTAGTCATAAGTATGATTAACAGTCATTCATTAACATAAATTATGAATCAAATGTATAGTAAATAGGTAAGCACATGGTCACATATTTCAACTAAACAGGGAGGCACAATGTAATAGATGGCGCAGCAAAAGTCTAAGAACCTACATTAATCTAGTACCAGGATAAGTTTTTGAGATCTGCATACAGTGCTATTTTTTGAAAGATAAATTTAACTGTAAGATACATTTTCCAAAAAATTTTCTGTTTTAAATTCTATTAAAAAGTAAGACAAAAATAATTAACAAAAAAGACTTACTAGAAACAGAAGTTTTGAATTACCTAATCAATAAACTCAATTTATTATGCACTGAAAATGAAGTATAGCTTATCAAAAAGAGTCCTATTAAAAATTTTAGAACTGTCACTTGGATTAACTAATAAATTTACCAGCAGATCAGAATGTCAGCTAAACATTATTAAAAATGAAGTTACATGTTCAATGTTTGCTTTCTAACATTCTTTGAAAAATGCATGATTATTCATGCAGTACACAGCTTAGTAATTACAAGACAAGAAGTATCAGATCAAGTTCATGTAAAATTATTATTATGTTACATAAGTATATTACAGAAAAAAAGACTGCTGCCTTTAAATCTACAAACTGTACATGAAAGAAAAATATTTCCATCGATAAAGTGCTAAGAGATATTATACACATTGCAATAAAATGTCAAAGCAATGAAAACAACCACGAAACTAAATAGGACTCACCCGAAACAATCTGATTTCTACCTAATGTTTAAGCTAAAATCCAAAAACCTCTAATTATAAGTTTCAATGTCAAGTAAATTTATAACATAATTAAAGGCACATGGAAGAAAGAAATAAAACATCAAGATTCAGATATTTGAGGTAAAATAATCTCTGGTCAGATGCTTTATCTACCAAGTTATTTTATACTATCAGTAATCTGCCTACAGAGAGAAAACAAACAGATACATTTTTTGGCAAATGAAAAAAAAAAATTTAAACAGCTGCACAAACTCATCTTCAATCTGGTGAATGAAAATGAGCTCAACCAAACAACAGCACATCATAGACTGCAATTTGAAGGTCACAGTGAGTCATAAGGATACAGCATAAAAAATTGAGCAAATAAAAATTAAAAAAATAACTGTTATCTGAAAATTATACCTCACTATAAAGGGTTAACAGCTTAGCCCTAATTATAAAACAGAATCTTGATGGTTTGGAGTAGCACTTTTCATTAGAATTACCAGTTAGTCTAATGAGATACATAACATCAGAAATGTTATCTAGAACTTACTTCACTTTTGTTATTTGGAACTTCCTTCATCCATATGCATACAGATTAAATACAGATAATATTTTTCAAAGTATCCTTGTTTCCTAGTCTACAGTCTGCTACATAAAATACTTCATAATATTATTTACAGACTATAATGATTAAGTTAAACAACTCACTTCAGCCCTATTAATGCTACATTTAAAGAAATATCTTGAGATGCAGGTCTAGCCATTGCTTTTTTCTCATCACGTGCAGACAGCCCACAGCAAAATGCAAATTGGGTTCATTTCATTATGTGAGGTATAAGATTTGCACAAGCAAGTATTTTGATGAACTGAGGCAATTCAGAAAAATCCCAATTGGCCAGCACAGCATTAATACATGGATTTCTATAAATAGTTACCATCTGAATTATTTTGGAAAACTCAGAAAATATGACTTTTTATGGTATCTATTACAACAACCTTATTTCGATTAATGTACTTATAGCTTAACTGAAAATAAACTATTATTATTTTTCATCATGAAAATAAATATATGGCAGAATGGAAAAAAAATAATAATAATAATTCATTTCAAACTACAACTTATAGCAAAATCTGAGACTGTAAAATCTAACTTTCAAAAATTATAAATAGGAATAAAATCATATACCAGTTTTATCTAATATGATATCCACAGGTGGCAGAACAGGAGGAGTCCGAGTCTGGAGAAAATAAATAACAAGAAGGAAAAATGCATAAGTTTTGAATTTTAATGGCCCTCCTATCATGTGCGAACCTTTAGCCCAGTAACTAATTATTTGAAAAAGAGGAGCTACTCGACTATCTAACTTTTCACAGAACCGCATCAAATTTGTCCCATATAATGCAGATCTAAAAATAAATAAAGGTCAATCATGAAACAAATATGTTTGAATAAGATAAAAACATGACAATATTTGAAATACTTGTTTTTCATTAATAACATGATGCAGATACTTTAAACAGATAATCGAGAATTCAAAATTTTACTCACTAATCTTAGCATGAAAATATATAAGAACCAGGCCTATTATTTACATATTAAATAAAGTATTGACGTATTTGATAGCTTTTAATAGAAAACCAACAAATATAGACTTATTTTTAAAACATTTTCTAACTTATACTTTTGGGGGAGGAACTAGATTTTGAAAAACTATATAGTTAGAATGTAAACTCAGAGACAGATAGATAATATAAGTGAAAGACAAAAGCCTCAAAGAAATGTATGAAATTCTTAAAAATCAAGACTAACAGCAAAAATTATGAAACATTAATACAGATCTTTTAATAACAATACAGAAATGAATAAAAGTGATTTAAATTAGTTATGCATTAAATTTTAATTAAAGAATGGGTAATTTTAATCATATATAATTAATTA
>KK119727.1:5485-34796 GCA_000611955.2 Stegodyphus mimosarum | reverse complement strand
TAAATATTTTAAAAAATAAAATTCATTTTTAAGTCTATTTCATAAAGAAAATATTCTGCAATTGGTGTAAAAACAAAACCTTAAAATTTTGTTTCTCTACTTCAAATACTTAGTAAATATTTTCAAAGTGAAACATAATATTTATAATTTTTGTACATTTTAAAATTTTATGTCCAAAATACTACCAACTTATTTAGATAATGTACTTAGCATATTATTTATCAAAAGTAAATGGGCCATTTTTAATACAATAAAGAAATTCTTTAAACTAAAAAGAAAAAAAAACCTAAGATTATTGAGTTCCCTAAGAATTTTTATGTATTACTTGTACATAAAAATTATATTGTACTTGTATTATGTGTATGTTTTTATGTATGCACAAGAAATATTTAATTCAAAGATAAAATAAAGCTTTACTGGATGTAAATTTATGTATTTTTCTTTATTACACATTACTGAAGGTAAAAAGAACACCTGCATTTAATGGCTTGAACTTATCTAAAACCTGGAAAATGAACCTTGAAACTTTTACATTTTTGCTAAATATTTATGAAATAATTCTGAAGTTGCAACTTTTCGTATCCAATTTTACACATAAAAAGGAACTTCCATAATCTCGCTCCATGCCACTATTTTTTTAATATGCTACATAAACATGAGAAATATTGCTTTCTTGTAAATGTTTAGGTTTATTTATTTACAGTAAAGTACACAAGGCCTATCTGCCAAAGGGGAGGCATATTTTTCAAGTAGGTTCTGTAACAGCTCGGAGATATATGGACAAGGTATTAGAACCCCAAGTTGGACCGTTTATGAGTATTGTTGGCTCAGAGTTTTTACTAATGGATAACAATGCTTGGCCTCATTGAACATATGTGGTGTCAGAATACTTGCAAATAGAAAGTATCACTTGAATGGATTGGTCACTTTACTCACCTGACTTGAACCCAACTGAGTGTTAGGGTGCCCAATTTCACCATGACAAATTCCTCCCTGGATCCTCCAGGAGCTCAAAAGTGCACTTCTAGAAGAGTGGCATGGAGTTCCAATGAAATCAAGATGTGAGGTATGCATATCCGTCTGAGGTGACCATACACCATATTAAAGAAAAAAAAATGTTCACAACAGATGACTTAATTTTTCCATCATTTCCCAGTTTCCTTAAATTTGGTTTTAATTTCAACATTTTGCGAATAGTCAGATGCCAAACATCGTAATTTATATTAACTAACGCTTTTATATAAATTTCTATTAATAATTTTTCATCAAGTATCAGTTACATTTTATTTCCGTCATTATCCTTTAATTTTGATAACAATTGTAGTATGTTAACTATACACAGCAGTGGTAATATTAGCAGTGATAATATTTAGCAGTGGTAATATGCTAATTCAACCTATACGTTTGATAAGCTATCAGTAAAGTTACACATTAAAAAAAAATAATAAAATAAAAAAAAATCAACAAACCATTAAATGTGAGAAATATCAAAATAAGATTTCCTTGTACTTGCACTTACTTGTTATTAATAGACAAATCGCAAGATAACTTTTTGTAAATAAAATGCAGAATTGGACAAATCCCAGGAATTACAGAAAATGGTCCTTCAAAATCTGAAGATTCTAAAATTTTACGGATAATAAACAGCTGTTGTTTTGGAGAAAGAGATTGAATTTTTGGGGCAGATATTTCATCTAATTCTAGATCTTTATCAAATACTCCACAACTGGTAACTTCTGCAACTTCATTCTATTAAAAGACAAAATTTATGAAATCATACTAAATGCAAGTTTTATAAATATGGTTAAATGTATATATACTTATATATGTAATATATAAGTAACATAATATGCATAACAAAATTAGACTTTAGCTATTAAATAAATATATAATATATATATGTAACCATATATATGTAACATAAACCATATATATGTAACATATATAATATATATATGTAACATATATAACTATATAAACCATATATATGTAACATAATACGCATAACAAAATTAGACTTTAGCTTGTTAAACTGAAATTTTTTTGAAAATTTACAAAATAAAACCATGATAATAAGCTAGAAAAGCTTAACTAGATAGTCAAGCTAAAACTGGACAGTACGTATGATTTAGAGATGTCATATTTCAGCTACTACAATACAAATGTTTTAGGTGAAATACATACAATACATGATACTGTAAATGAAATGCTTTTCTGCTACCCAGTGTTAAACTGAAATTTTTTTGAAAATTTACAAAATAAAACCATGATAATAAGCTAGAAAAGCTTAACTAGATAGTCAAGCTAAAACTGGACAGTACGTATGATTTAGAGATGTCATATTTCAGCTACTACAATACAAATGTTTTAGGTGAAATACATACAATACATGATACTGTAAATGAAATGCTTTTCTGCTACCCAGATCAAAATCACACACATACACACACACACACACACACAAAAAAAAAAAAATATGTTTCAGATTTTAAATTATGTCCAAATGAGCATTTTTTTAATGTTTTGTGTGTTACCTTTAATTATTAAATATCATGTTCTTCGCACTTAAACCATAAAATTCAGTTCAACAGCAACACCACAAAATAATTTTAAAATGAGCATATCTTTAGAATTTCCGATACACAGTTCCTCATGCTGGAGATAAAAAGGTTCCCCCCCCCCGTAGAGTGTTGCGATTCCTCAGTTTTAAATCATTGAGTTTGTTAATCAAAAATTCATTCAAGTTTTACAAAATATGAAACAGATAATAAAACAAATTCCAAATTCTAAATTTGGGCTTCCAGATGTCCATATTCGGGTGGAAATGTACGTTATTCAAAATTGGATGGCCCTAGGTACCATTGTTTTATCACAATGTGAGAAACATACATACATTTATGCAGATTGTTCATTACTTAATTTCTTTAAATATAATACAGGGCGATAATGTTTGATGGCAACAATTTAAAAAGTGAATAGGACATTTAGAGTGAATCAATGCAAAATGCCAAAACAAAAACAATAGTCCTTCAAAGACAAGGCCTCTTTGGACTAAATATTAATGAGCTATGTAACATTTACAATTAGTTCAAGGGGTAGTTTGAAAATTATAAATTTATATCATGAATAAAATATTAAAGTAAGATAAGATTCTGCAAATCAGCTGAAAATGCAGCATTAATATATCCAGTTGAATCATACAAAATAATGTAATGGTAATACAGCATTAATAACAGAATTTTATTAATGTCATTTTAAATGTAATAATACTGTGAATTGATTCACCAGGCTAATCAAGAGATATTTACCCTATACTTTTTCTACAAAAAAAAAAAAAAAAAAGTTAGAAATATTTATGGACTTGTCTTGGCAAGAAAGTGCATTTGGTATATTTCTGCATTAGTGAGAAGCTAAAAGTTACCAATTTGCCAATGTGCGAGAAACAAATTATTAACAATATAACTGCTATTTCTTACTTCCATTATCTCAATACAGCAATTTTTCATTGTATTAATCTTCCATCAATGGAAAAAGGTGCTACAGTTGATGTTTGATGTATTATTAGCTGTAATTACTAAACCAAGACCTCCAGAAAGAGTTGGCAAAGAATAAATTTTTTTATATGTTTATATATGTTTTTCTCAACAAATCACTAACTAAATGTATTAAATAGAATAATAAATAGAACCTTTCAGTATGTTTCTAGAAGTTGTTATTTTAAATAAATTGCATTGAATATGATAATTAATATAGGTTACTTACATATTAATGCAACCACCTTGGTAAAGTTTGGTGATTTTTTACAAATAAAAAGGTAAATGTTACTTGACAGGTAAAAATTTTACAACTTTTTTTAAAAAGGTTCTAAAACAGTCAATATTTATCATAATTTGAATATAGAAATCATGCTTTAATTTAAAATACAAATTTTAATTATTATATAAGAATTATATGATAAATTAAAAAAATAAAACACACCTTTGTGAAATTTTTCTGCAATTTTTCACACTATTCTTCTCCTTATGTGCACAGCCATCTATTTGCACTTGAAAAAACATCACAGAACTGCACAAACATAGGCAATGCCAGCTATCTATGAATCACATGTCATCATTGTTCCCTTTAACAATTTTGTGCCCAAAATTCTGCACTCATGAAGAAATTTTTACCGCACTTTCTCAAATTCCCCAAGCATATATTTTAAAATTAAGTTTAAGGCAAAAAATATCGCAATTTGTCAATAAAAACCATTCGAATAAAGAATACAACAAAAAGAACACATATGAGAATGATGGCATTGCTTATGAGCATGGTTGTCAGAGTTTGGTATATTCTGAAAATTTGGTGACTAGTACTAAGGTGGTCACGATAATACATAAGTACCTCATTAAATAAGTTTTGTTGTTATTTAAAATAAATTGCTGCTAAAATTATATTAAATACTATAATACACAGAAATTTATATTAAATCCCTTCTATATGAGTATATTAAATAATCTGTGTTTTATATGTTGAATGAACATGTGATTTATTGTTTATGATAGTCAATTTAATTTTCATGGATGTTTATAACATTCAGCAAAAAATCACATTTTCTTGAGCCCTAACAACGCCAATGGCATTTCTTATCACCAAGGCCACTACAGAAGGCAATTCACAGTAACTGAATAACCAAGACCATTAATAAATGTGAATAAAATAAATTTAAAAAAATATTTACAAAATAATAAATAAGTATTCATAAGAATCTACAAAATGGCACAGTAAAAACAATCAGTGCTTTTTATAGTTTATTCTAAAGATATGTAAAATATCCGAAAATGACTACATGACAAAATATCACTTGAATAGTTAGTCAGAGATGAATGGTTCCAATTTAAAGAATGAATTTTTTAAAAAATGAACTTTCAGACTTTAATAATTTTGGTCACTCAATACGTAACAAGAGAAACTTAAAATTCTTATGCGGGCTCTTCAGGAAAGAAATATCAGTATGCAAAATGTTTTTTATAGCTAAAGTTATCATATCAAAAAGTGAAAAACAGAGACAGAAAGAAAGGGAAAAGAAATATTTTCATATGAAAAAAACCTTGGTGAGAACTTTTGGATGACAGTATATAAGTACTACTAAAAAGATTTATGCATAATAAATTTTCATATGCAAATTTCTAACACATACTTTTAACAACAAATAAGCATTACTACATATTCAAGTCCTTAATGATAGAAATGTTAAAATTCAAAACTTCATATATCATAAAATTTCACTTTATATAACTCCTAAACCCAAAATTTTCACATCATAAACCTAAAATTTCACATAATTTTAACAGCCTTTTCAGACCAGTTGAGCATATTACAAAACTGATATTTTATCTAAAATTCTAAATGACTAACTAAATGGAATATCTAAAAACAAAATAAAGAGAAAATTTTTCTTAGAAGGCCAGTGTAAAAATTATAATTTTTACTATAAAGTGTTGTGATCGAAATTGATGTAATCTAAAAGCTTATCTTAACTGATTCTTTTCTTAAATTGGAATATTGGCCTATGACCAGTAATAAAAGTGACATTTAAACGTCTTATCTTTTTTAACATCCTGTAAAACAAAATTTTCCAAATGACAGATTGGAAAAGATGAAAGAATAAGACTTACCTCTCCATTTTCTAAATTAGAAAATTGAAATGATAAATCAACATCACACCCTTTTACCCCAAAGCCATTAACACTAGATCCAACAAGATGAATAGAGCATCTGGGAAAATAAGGTCTCAGAATGTTTTCTAGTTCATGACACACAGAATAACGAAGAGCTTTATCTTCATCATCCAACTTCACATATGACTGAAAGACTTCAATTTGGTCAGAAACCTAAAAGGTAAATTAAAAATCTACATTGAACATTAAAATATACCTGCTAATTATGAGTATGCACATACAACTGAAAAATATAGATAATCTGAAAGTGATCTTGTAAAATCAAAGTTATGGGTATAATAAAAGGATAAACTAAACAGAGGTTTTAAATGAATAGCATACAACATACTGTTTAATACTGATAAATTTAGGATAAAATTCTCACAGATCTTAATTTTTTTTTTTTTTTTTTTTTTTTTTTTTTATTTTTTTTTTTTTTTTTTTTTGATAAAATTCTCGATATTAGTCCAGGTACTTGCATATTATCCCATCAACCACGAATCATGACAATTGGCTGAGATTCCTTCAAAGTTGCATCAATAGTTCTTGGAAATTCTGAGCCACACTTCTATCTGAAACTCTTACAATAAAACATTCATCAGTCTCTATGCATTCCAGTAAACAGCCACCGCTGTGTTAGTATTCAACCCCCTTTGTTTTTGCATTTCGCATAAAGTCTTTCATAAACTTTTAATGTTTCATTAAGTCCTCCAGTTTTACCAGATGCTCTGTTTAAAAGTTGAAACTCAGCTACAGGTTTTGTCAGCTATTCTTTTTCACATTTAATAGATGTTAATTCTCTAAACCAGCTGAAGTGAAATGTAGTCACAAATGTGATGTGGCTTATCGCAAATGAATTAAGGTTACCTCAAACAAAACCACAGACTGAGTGTGTTGTGACATGACACTTAATTATAATTGCCGCTGCTTTGAGAAAAATTCACAATCGACTTTGGCTGATGGATTACTCTTGTATGAAATTCTTAGTACACCACTATTTGGAAAATGGCTGTTGCCTTTTGTGCTTTAGCTTAGCAAAAAATTAATCAGCAGTGAATTCTCAGCTTTTCGATCATGGTGCAAATAATCAGAAAATACCTAATTACCTTTATAACCATTATTAATGCAATCTCATTTTTTATTACAATATTTTTTTTAAGTTGGGATTTCCCAAGAGATTAATAGTTTTTTCTTCAAGAAAAGATATTCTTCACAAAAAATTACTTTGGAATAACTGCCTCCCGAAATTCAAACAAAGATAAAATGACTCTGCATCATTTCTAGAATGAGAACCCACTAGAAAATGAAATGACTCTATAGCCTTTACTCAAGCCAAGAAGAAAAAAAAAGAGTTTGAATGTTAACGTGGTTTGTCAGATCACACATATTTTTCATTGCTGTTGTATGTTTATTTTGCTTATAGTGAAAGAAGTTAACATCTACAAATTTTACAAATTAAAACTTAGTTCAGATAAAACACAACATAATGGTTGACTAGAATAATTACAATAGTATGTGCCAGTTTCTTGTTATCTTGTTGTAATGTTAAAAATTATAGATGCTATAAAACTCTTCAAACTGATGAAAGTTTATTCACTAAAAGGAGAAATAACATGGGCCATTTTCTTCCTTAACTGTGTATTATTGGAGGAGTTTATCCCCCAATAATGCTTACTTATTTCTATTTCCTATCATTCTATTTTATCTAAAATCGAGGCAAAGGCATAAGGAAAGAAATAAGCTAAAATGCAGCAATATGGCACTAAAAATATATGGTGTTACTTCAATAAAAAAAGTGCCAAAATATGTTATATTCCATTGTTTGAATTCCATGTCATTATTATTTTAGAAAATACGATAAATACTCTGTAAATTTATTTACTATATAATGTAACAAATTATCTATACATTTCAGTGCCTCACCATGGTCACCAACTATTCCACCTTTGTTTTTCATATTTATTTTACTTTCTATAAACAGCTGCCCAACTGGTATAGCAATTAGCATCGTTGACTGCAATACCGAAGGGCCTAGGTTCGAATCTCGGAGAAGGCATGGATGTTTGTAATGTATAGTGTCCATGCGGCATGGGGACACTCTAAATATGTGGCGAGCCATAAGTCCTCTCGAGAGGTTGGTGATAGGGTAAGAGGAGTGGGAGACCCTCGGACTCGTCCTCCCTCCGGGGGTGCTCTCCATCAAATTTAGGGGTGGAACTGAGTGAAATCGCACTCTCACCTGTAAGGTGTTTAAGGCTGTTAAGCTGCATTCACACTGGTCCACTGGGGCGAAAAGCAGCAATGCAGAAAAAAACACTTTCCACGTACGTCAATTCACAATAGAGTGGCAACTTTAGCTTTAAAAGTTGTCTTTTTACGATTACATTTTTTAATTAAAATGGATTTAATTTCTGCTCGATTAAAACGATTATTACTTTTTGGTTTGTGTAAGAGAAGCAGAATGCAGTGATTTATATTAATATGTGAGAGATGACTGCAGCAAGGAGATGCAAATAATTTAATTGAAGAAATGTGCTTGAACGAAACGAAATTTCTCTTAATTACTTTTGCATGACACCTCATCAATTCGATGAATTTCTAGCATCATTTATTCAAAAGTAGAACACTAATTTTTGCCAGAATATTGCAGCAAAGAATTGTTTGGAAAACAGGAATAGGATATCCCAGAAAAGGATTGTTGTATATATCTAATGCTGTATATTCTAAATTAATTTATTTATGAATTTTGTTGAATCATAATTAAAAAATCCTAACTACATGACATTTTGGAGAGTAAATTTTTCCTGTGATAAAATACCATAAATGTTTTTGCATGATGTATGAACTTCCCTTAAATGCTTCTTTAAATGAACTTACCTTAATTGTCTTAAATAATGTAATAAAAAAGTATATTTTGTTTAAATATACGTAGGATTTACAGCATTCCTAAATTAAATATAACACTTAAAAAAGCAGTTATTTTTAAGTTAATAAGCAACAGCAAATTTTTTAAAAAATGTTTTACTTGCCTTATGTATGCCTTATGTACATATTTTTTACCTTAAATGTAACAGTAATTATTTCAATTAGTCATTCATATATTAATGAACAGCCACTATCTAAAGGTTTATTTTACAAGGCCACTTTTATCTAAAATTCATTGAAGTAATTCATTATTTAAATTAATGAAAAATTATCGTCAAGATTAAACTCTGGTTAAGTTAATATATAAATTGTTCAAAAAGTGGTCATACATATTCAGAAAAACAAACATGAAGCCATTAAAATGCACAGATGTTTTCCATAAAATCAGCTACATACTAGCGAGCTTCTTTTCTGTATAAATAACAGTTTTCTTAATTTTTTTAAACAAATGGTTTACTTATCGCCACTAGTTTAAAATTCAGAACTCACTAAATTTTCTAATTAGATAAAACAGCAACTTTATACTAATACCAGTATCGCTTTTGCTAGTCTTGTGCTAGCCAAAATAAACCAGATCATCTTATGAATTATACCAAAGCTCATTGTCAAAAGAAGGATAATGCACAAATATCAAGCAAAAATTAGGTTTATATGAGTGATAAATGAAATGAAATGAAAAATAAATGCAAGCTTCTTGTATCTGCCCCCCCCCAAAAAGTCACGGTAGATATTAAAAAAAAAATTCGTGTATTTGTACCATCATCAAAGGTAGGAAAAAGCAAGGCTCGAACCCGCAATACAAGTCTCTAGTACCCTTTGAATTTTTGACTTGAGTGTGTTACCTCCACACCAAGGTATATTGCGGGTAAGTATGGTTTTCACACTTTACCTTCAGGAAACTGAAGCAGCACCTAGGCTACTCTGAAACTAGCAATCATATTTTCTGAAAATATATTTTTTAAAATACCAACTCCATTACAACACCACTCCTGGTGACACTTCAATCCAAAATCTTTAACTCAAGAAGCCATTGTTTTATCAACCAGGCAACAAGAGCAACTTTAATTTGATGTAGATACATTTTAAGAAAAATTCAAAATATGGAATTTTGAAATCATCACTATTTTCTCGCAAAAGTTATCAACCATATATAATTTATGGTTGATTATTAAGGTTTATTACTGCTAATAAACTTGAGAATTTTCCTTTAAATAATTTAAAAGCTATTTATTCTATTAGCATATGCATTTTTTTATTATTATCTGAAATTTTTATTAAGATTAGTACATTTGACTTTTTTTTTCCCCATCAAGAATTTTTGAAAATGCAATCATTTAAAAACCATGGTATAAACTGGGCTTTTGAAATAAGATGAATTGATGCATCAAGCGTCGAAAAGTTGAAGTTAAGTCAATTCACGCGTTCTCCGATCATCCGGAAAATGCTGCCTCTGAGCTCGCTTCTGATTGGTCAACACTTTCTGCCTGAATGCATGACCGCGATGGTGTGAACTGGGCTTTACCTACAACAGGCACATCTTGCACTCCTTGCCACGAGGAATTTCACGAACTTGGACTGACCATAAGTCAGACAAGTGAGCATTACCAACAACTTTTTACAAACTGCTCTGGATTGTACCTTAAGAATGCCTTGGGCTGATACAGCTTTTACTGTTTTTGACTGTTTGTTTTCATTTGATCACACTTGTTTGGCACATGAAAAATAATTTCAGTGAGACCCAGCACTGTTATTTTTCAGCAGAATCCTCCTATTCTAATATCAAGGGTTTATCTAGAATAATACCTGTTCCGTACTTGTAACTTCATCGTTTGGCTGACGGAGCACTTTCCCATCGCATTTTTGTTGTTGTGCATTTCTCATATTAATCTGTAAAATCTGGCAACTGGAAAGAAATGATTAGTCTCTGCTAATTGGCAACTTGTATATTCCACTGCGCAGCAGAAGAACGCTGACTCGCAATCTACTCGATGTTGTAACTGTTCCTATTATGTAATAATAAATTATTAAACGATATCGTTGGTAACGCATTTCTCACTACACTGAACTACGCACGCTACCTACGCACATTTTTTGGTCCGTCGAGCCGGAGAAGAAACTAAACCTATGGATTAAACGCTATCGGTTTGCAACCAAAAGTAAAGAATGACCATAGACATCACAACTTTAAATCGCAAATGCGGAAACATCAAAGGACAATTAACAAGGATTTCAAATGCTATAACAGCCGCAGAAAAAGAAAAGGAGAAGCCAAATCATTAGAAATATCAGATGATAACTTTTCTTCGCTTTTTAAAGCTTTAGAATAAAGATTTGAGAATAAAAGAATAATTGTAGACTGTCATATTAAAAATATTCTAAATACTCCATCAATAATACATGAATCGGCTAAAGAGCTTCGCATAATGTTAGACAATATTAAGAAAAATCTTAGATCGTTAAAAATCTTACATTTCGCAAGAGATAAACTATCGATTGTTCTATTATTAAATGTTGTTCTTGACAAATTAGATCGCGAAACACGAAAACAGTATGAGCTAACACTAAAAGATAATGAAGTACCAGATTTTGATACATTTTTGGAATTCTTAGATAGAAGATGTCAAATTTTAAATAGCATCAGTGCTAACATTTCATCTAAATTTAATTCGGAAAGATCAAAATCTCTTTTGGTTAAATCTAATAAATCACCTAAATTGTCTATCGCTTGTAAATTGCAACCGCATCCATTGTATCACTGCGATAAATTTAAACAAATGAAATAATCTGAACGAGTTAGTTTGGTCAAAAAACATCGGCTTTGCTATAACTGTCTTAGCGAATTTCATTTATTATCTCAGTGTAAATCGAACAGTGTTTGTTATATTTGTAAGAAAAAATCCGATCATCATACATTGCTACATGCATATTCGGTGCCGCTGACGAATTCCAGTGCACATGGTGTAGACATCACGGGGACGTTACAGCTTCAGGAACCAAACCAACAAAACATAAATTCGTCAAGGTCAATTGATTCGCATCCACCAGAAAATGCTCGTATATCTTTCTTCTCAAATGGAAATAATAAAAGTGTTTTGATAAATACTGTAATAATTTATATCAGAAATTCAGCTGGTGAAAGCAGACCATTGAGAGTGATCTTGGATTCGGCCTCTGAAAGTTCATTTATGACTACAAGAGCAGCCGATGCGTTAGGTTTGAAGAAAGAAAAAATAAACGTTCCGATAAGTGGATTAAATGACACATCGCTAAACATTAAGAAAAAGGTTTCAGCTTATTTATCGAATGAAAGTTATGTTTCACATTGGGAAATTGACTTACTAATTGTGCCTAACATTACTAATTTCACACCCTCCAAAAGAATTAATGTTTCGAATTTGTACATTCCATGGAAAATCAAACTTGCTGACCCATTATTTTTCGTTCCTCAAAAGGTTGATATTCTGTTGGGTGCTGAATTATTCTTCTCAATTTTGAGAGATGATAAAATAAAATTGGAAGACAATTTGTTCTTGCAATCAAGCTGTTTTGGCTATCTTGTTTCAGGTAGTATTTCAGACAATAATTTGTGTTATACACCAAAACACTGTTTCTTGTCTAAAAATTTAGAAACTCTCAACAAAACCCCCACCAACTTCTGGGAAATAGAAGAAGTAGAACCACGCAAAATTTGTAATGACGAATTAAATTATTGCAATGAACACTTCGCGAAAACACATTATAGGAAACCAGATGGTAGATACGTGGTTGAAATGCCACTCAAACCAGAATCTTCGGAAACAATGTTAGGAAATTCTAAAGAAATCGTATTGAAAACACTAGATCAGTTGTGGACACGCTTGGATCCTACCTTAAAAACACTTTACGTAGAATTTCTTAATGAATATGAAAGTTTGAATCATATGGAGGAGGTGAAAGAAGATACACTTATAGATGAAGGGTATTTATTATCTACCACACCACGGCGTATTGCGTCCCACCAGCAAAACAACTAAGCTAC
This sequence comes from Stegodyphus mimosarum, assembly GCA_000611955.2. NCBI lineage: Eukaryota > Metazoa > Arthropoda > Arachnida > Araneae > Eresidae > Stegodyphus > Stegodyphus mimosarum. The sequence continues at coordinate 22,154 of KK119727.1, read as the reverse complement.
ACGTGGTCTTCAACGCGAGTTCGAAAACGTCAAGCGGGCATTCCTTAAATGATTTATTGTGCAAAGGAGGAGTGCTTCAAGAAGATCTCTTCTCGATTCTAATTAGATTTAGAAAACACATTTTCGCCTTTACTGCTGACATCAAACAGATGTTCAGAATGATTGAAGTTAATCCTTCGTAAACTAAGCTTCAAAAAATCTTATGGAAAGACAGCAAATTCGTGCCGATTAAGGTTTATCAATTACAAACTGTAACGTATGGGACCGCGTCCGCCCCATACTTAGCCACTAAAGTTTTGCAACAAATTGCCTTAGATGAGAGAAAGGACTTTCCCTTAGCTTCAAGAGTAGTTCTTCAGGATTTCTACATGGACAATTGCCTTTCTGGTTCCTCAAAATTCAACGAGTTAGAAAAACTTACGTCAGAATTAAAACAGCTTCTCGAAAGGGGAGGAATGACTTTGCACAAGTGGTGCAGTAATAAGGCACCATCCACTGAACTGCAAGAGTTCACGCTTGATCGAAATTCGGAAGAAATAATAGTTAAAACGCTAGGAATGTTTTGGAATAGTTTAAGTGACTCCTTTACGTATAAAGTAAGCATAAGCGCTAATCCTTCACCAAGAGAGATGTACTATCTCAAATAGCATGCATCTATGATCCACTCGGACTCTTGGGTCCTGTTATTGCTAAGGCAAAAATCTTTATGCAGCAGTTATGGTTACTTAAGCTAGATTGGAACGAAACACTACCTCCAAATATTGCCGAACAATGGGAAAACTGCATTAGAACACTACCACATTTGGAACACATTCATGTGCCAAGATGTTTTTTAAAAACCGATACCAAGTTGGTAGTACTTCAAGGTTTCTCAGACGCATCTTCAAAGGCTTACGATGCAGTGATATACATCCAAATTGTGTCCAGCACCGGTGAAGTAAACAGTACACTTCTTTGCAGCCAATCACGCATTGCCCCTACAAAATTCATACAATTCCACGTCTAGAACTTTCTGCATGCCTTCTTCTCGCAAAACAAATGGAAAGTGTCCTAACAGCTGTTAAACTTCAAATAGACTCTGTGAAATTGTACTCTGATTCTACAGTAGCCCTAGCATGGATCAAGACTCCTTCAAATCTGCTTAAGACATTTGTAGGCAACCTAGTATCACAAATCCAGCAGATATCTAAGGACTTTGAATGGCATCATATTCCTTCAGAGTTCAACCCAACAGACTTAATCTCCAGAGGACTGGACATTAAAGCAATTGCCGCTAGTAAACTTTGGTGGAAAGGACCAGACTTTTCAAAATTAAATTCAGCTATTCCTCAGACTTTGCAAAATGCCAGCAGTTCAACTGACAAACTTTATACTGATGAACTCAAGACTGTTTCTAAAGTGACATTAAGTTTAAATAATGACTCTTTTTTTTTTGATAGCTTACTTAATATCAGTAACAATTTTCATAAACTAATTAGAATTTTAGCTTTTATTTTTAGATTTTGCAGAAGGTGCAAATCTCTTAAAACGCATACAGGAGAACTCACATGCGAAGAATATGAAGGAGCAGAAAATTATCTGCTAAAACACATACAGGTACAGTATTTTCCTGCGGAGATATCAGCTTTAGAAAGGGGATCTTCAGTTCCACCTACGAGTAAGCTTAAATTTTTTAATCCCTTTTTAGATCCATCCAGTGGATTAATAAGAGTTGGTGGTAGACTTTCACATTCAGATTTAAATTTCAATCGTAAACATCTGGTTATTCTGCCAGCTGGAAATAAACTAGTAACTCTAATATTTCAATACTATCACAAGCGAGATTTTCACGCAGGTCCTCAAGCCCTACTAAATACTATTCGTTTTAAATATTGGCCACTTGGTGGCAGAAGTACGGCACGAAAGGTCGTCCATGAGTGTGTGGAATGCTTCAAGAATAAACCAATTGTTGCAACCCAGATTATGGAAGATCTTCCCTCAGAATGAGTAATGCCTAATTCTCCATTTTTAAATGTAGGAATAGATTTATGTGGACCCTTTGAAATTAAATACAGAGGCCAGAGAAAGGGTACCTTTCAAAAAATCTATGCAGCTATATTTGTATGTATGGTGACTAAAGCTGTTCACATGGAATTTGTGTCAGATCTTACTTCAGAAGCTCTAATTGCTGCCTTAAAGAGATTTTTTGCATGACGTGGCAAGAGTTCAATCATTTTTAGTGATAATGCAACAAATTTCACTGGAGCTTCTGCAGAGTTAAAACGTTTGCATAAATTAATGTTAAACAGTGAAGACATTTCGAGCCTGTTAGCCTTAGAAGGTATCAGGTGGAAATTTTTGCCTCCTAGGGCACCCAATTTCGGGTGTAAAGGCCTTCAATACCATCTAAAGAGAGTGGTAGGTTCAGCTAAGCTAACTCTAGAAGAATTTCTAATAGTAATGATTCAAATCGAGGGCATCCTCAATTCGCGGCTGCTCTCACCCTTATCTAATGACACAGATGATTTTCAAGCATTAACTCCTGGACATTTTCTGATAGGGAAACCGATAAATGCCATCCCAGAACCAAATTTAATTGACAAAAGAGATAATCTTCTAAATAGGTGGCAGAGGACTCAAAAATTAGTTCAAAACATCTGGAAATGCTGGCAAAATAGCTATCTAAGCCATCTGCAACAGCGCTCTAAGTGGGTGCTTAAAAAGCCAAATATAACTCCTGGCATGCTAATTTTATTAAAGGACTCTCAACTTCCCATTTGAAATTGGTCTTTGGGTCGAATCATTAAGGTAATCCCAGGCTCTGACGGAAATGTCAGAGTTGTAGACGTACGCACACCAAAGGGTGTTTTTAGAAGACCAATTTCAAAAATTTGTATTTTACCCATTATGGATAACTATATTTCAACTGTTGGATAATTTATTTATTCTCATTGATTTATTAATTAGTTTATTTGTTGTATGTTATGTTATTATAAGTTTGTATTCATACTTTGTTTCTTTAATTTTGAAATAATGTAATATTTCAACGCTGGGCGGGATGTTCCGTACTTGTAACTTCATCGTTTGGCTGACGGAGCACTTTCCCATCGCATTTTTGTTGTTGTGCATTTCTCATATTAATCTGTAAAATATGGCAACTGGAAAGAAGACTTTAGTCTCTGCTAATTGGCAACTTGTATATTCCACTGCGCAGCAGAAGAACGCAGACTCGCAATCTACTCGCTGTTGTAACTGTTCCTACTATGTAATAATAAATTATTAAACGATATCGTTGGTAACGCATTTCTTACTACGCTGAACTACGCATGCTACCTACGCACAATACCCTTTAATTTTCAAACTACCCCTCAGGCTTTCATACAGTTGTGATTTTTACAAATATTAAGAGCAGCTAAAGCAAACACTTTTTACTGATTAATGAATAAATAAATAAAAACATTTGTGTTATTATTAGTATAAAATTAAGCCTTAGTTAAATTTAAATAAAATTTTTACACAAAACAGTATATTATAAATTATTAGATTGATATAAAATACACAAAAGAATTTATGTACCCAAAATAAACATCAAAATAATATTCTGAAAATGAAGCTAGATTTTGAAGCTACAATATTACATAAAATTCTTATAGGTGCTATTTTTATGTTTGCATGCGTTTAATGCAATATTAATGGACTTATGCAAAATTTTCAGTGACTTAAGATGTATCTTAGATTTATATATAGCATTGTCCTAACATAGCTACTAAAAAAGCAAAAAAAAAGAAGAAAAAAGAAAAGAAAAGAAAACATTCAAATTAGCGAATTTCAAAATTTATTCCGAAGAATTTCTAATTTTCACTTTGAATTTCCTAGGACATAATTTCCTTTAACTTCTCTATTACTGTATTGTTCTAACATAGGTATTTTAACACAAAAATGGACTTTTTCTCTATTACTGTTTTCTGAAATGACATACCAATTTTCAGTAAAAATATATTTCAGGGTGCCCCTTGACGAAAATTGGCAATTGGCCAGCAAGGCACAATTTCAAGATGGCCACTACACAAAACCAAAAAAATAACAAGTCAAAGAATTGCACAACTCGGTGTCCATGTACACATCATTCTACTTTAAAAAACAATCATAGAATTGCACAAACTCGGCACTGCGCTCTCCCTTGATTTTGACTGTGTATACATCGATTTATTCTCACTTAAAAAAAATCAGAAGAATGATGGCACCATATAATGTTAAAACAAAGTTACTCATCATCAAAATTGAACAAAATTTGTAGCCAATTGGATTAGCCTATGTTTTAGGGTGCCCCTTAGATTATCACCAAGTTGTTGTTTCATTTATCAGCAAATTGTTGTTTCATTTATGCTAACCTGAGTAGTTGAATGTTATGAAAATCCTATTATGACTTGATTGGTTGCATGATTGCGGTGAATTTGACTGATGGGAAAATATTTGTAAGGACTTAATTTCTGCACTGGATTTCAGTTAGGAAAATACGTTACTTATTTTGTGCTGTACACTGTAAAATGGCTGTATGTGATGAGATTAATGTGAAGTTTCTGTATGATTTGGTACGAAAGGGAAAAAAAGCATTAATTGACCTGGTGTGCAAATGAAGGTTTACTTAGTAGTCCTTATAAGCGTCCTGTTTGTTCAAAGGAAATGCATACGGTTGAACGTAAAGATCATTCAGGTGGCTTTGAATGGGTTTGATGCGAGAAATGCCACCAACAGTTCAGCACTATGGAGGATATTTTTTACTCTTATTTTTGTGAATACATGTGGTGATGACAGCATGCATATTCTAGTTCAGATAATTTTAGAAAGTTTTTGGATGCTGGTAAGGAATTTTGTATGCCACAGACTGAAGACACAGAAATTTCTAAGTAAGGTAAGTCGACATTTCCTTTTTGTTGTGCGTATATGTAGTTCACTGGGTTGATGTATTTCTTTTTGTATGTTATTTCATTGTGTGATTCAAAATGCAGTTTATTGAGATTCGATTGGCGGTAAAAATAAATTTACCGGTACCCCTTGGCGAAAATTGGAAATTTTTGTCAGTACATAGACACCAAGCTTGTGCAATTCTTTGACTTGTTATTTTGGCTTTGTGTAGCATGTTATACAAAACTAAAATAACAAGTCAAAGAATTGCACAAACTCGGATCCATGTACACATCAATCTATTTTCACTTCAAAAAATGTCAGAAAATTGCACAAATTTGGCAATGTGCACTCCCTTTGTCCATGTACACATCAATCTATTTTCACTTCAAAAAATGTCAGAAAATTGCACAAATTTGGCAATGTGCACTCCCTTTGTCCATGTACACATCGATCTATTTTCACTTAAAAAGTCAAAGGAGCAGCCAATTCTACACTAGAGCCAAACAAAAAATATATAACCTCAGTAAACTACATTTTAAATCAAACAATGAAATAACATAAAAAAGGTAATTCATCTTAGCACTACACAAAGGAAATATCCACTTACTTTATTTAGAAATTTCCATTTCTTCAGTCAAACTAAATTCCTTAACAGCATCCAAAAACTTCCTAAAATTATCTGAAGTAGAATCTGTATACTGGCATTGCCAGGTAAATTCACGAAAATATGAGTAAAAGATATCCTCCGTAGTGCTGGTATCCTCCAACATTCAAACATATGCATTTCCATTTCAAACAGGACACTTATAATGGCTACTATGTAAACCTTCATTTTCACACCAGTCAATTAATGCTTTTTTCCCTTTCGTTCCAAATTGTACAGAAATTCAAATTAATCTTACCACATTCAGCCATTTTACCATGTAAACCATAAAATAAGCAACATACCTTCTAACCAACATCCAACACACAAACAAGCCCTTGCAAATCTTTTTCCATCAGTCAAATTCACCGTAATCAAGCAACAAATTATGTCATAGTAGAGTTTCCACAACATTCAACTACTCAGGTTACCATAAATGAAACAACTCGTGATTTTCAGATAATACCAGCTAAATTATCATAAGCAACACATAAATAAAGGTACATTTTGCTCCAAATTATTAAAATGTTAAATTTCTGAGGTACCAACTGTGTTGATTGACTAGAGTTCTAAATATACTGGATTTAGGCTTATAAGGCACTACTGATATAACTGCAAAAGACCTCATTAGCAACTACACTGACAAGAGTTAAAGGTGATTCACATACAAGAATAAATGTACTCATTGAGAACATTACATGCTAGCTCTTTTTTTTTCTGTTTCACACTATATATAAGTTGTTTATATATAAAGCATAAGTAGTTATTAAACTATATGTATGTGGCAGCGATGATCTCACAACCTTATTACATATAATATTTTTCAGCAAAGTAGGGTATATAAAGTGAAGAATACAAAAATGGAGAAACGATAATATTAAATTTGTATTGTTCAGTGTTCTACTTGACTTTCTAGCCATCACTAAAAATATAAACTAAAAATTTAAATAATAAATTCCAGGAAAGCAGAATATTTTTAATTTAAAAAATTCCAAAGGATGTATTTACTGTGAAATTTTCATACAATGTATTTCCAAAGTTTAGGACTTAATTCAGGAAAATTCGATAGTACTTATGTATTATATTTCATAAACTGTGAAAGTTAACTACTATACAGTAAAACACACAATCCACCAAATAGCCACTGCTGCAGATGTATCAGACTGCTTCATTTTTTCATTTTGCAAAAATACTTTCAATTTCTACTATTTTGCTAGGCCTTTTCACTTCTGTTTAAAATGCTACGAGTACAAATTTCCTGCAAGTGACTGTTCTAATCTATTACTGCTTGATTGGGCTATTCTTTTCCTCATTCAACAGACATTAATTCTATCAACCATAAGTAAATGACCCAAAGTACAGTCACAAATGTGATTCTACAGCCCTTATTTTTGCCCCAAAATGCAAAGAAAAATATAGCAATAATAGTTATTTATACCCTTGCTCATAAAAACCAAAAATGGCTTATTGAGAAACAATCAGAGTTACATCAAATGAGAGCACAGGTGTTATGACTGCACTGTAATGTCATACTTATCTATAATTGGAGCTAAAGCATGCTGATTGACAACAGTTTCATGGTCAATGGCATAATATGTAAGCATCAAATTGAGATAAAAAAGAAAACAACTTATTCATTGTTTATCCTTCTACATACATTCTTTTTGATACTATATATCTCTCAGCATGTTTCTCACAACTTTTGGATTGTTTTGTTGAAGTCAGTTCTTAGAACCCCCTTTGATCCCCTTTTTACCTTGTTTATATTTCTGATATATCCTTAAACTTTACTGGTGTCCTTGAAGATGATATATCACTTCAGAAACAGAAATATGTCTGCAAATGCACAGTGACACTTTTATCTATAATAAGTGACTTGCCAGCACTTACATTATGCAAAGAAAGTTTTCTTGCTTCTCTCTGATAAATACTTAACTCAATAACAATAGATATCAGTGGCATAAAATCAAACACAGAATTACATTCAATTTGTTTCCAAAAATGAAAGAATGTTTTAATGGAAGCAACATTGAAACGTATTACTAACCTCAGCCATGAAGCCAAAAATGTTTGTTTTGTAGTTTTACTGGGGTTGGTTGAAAGAGTTCAACCTGAAAATATCATAGATGCATTGAATATATCAAAGGCTATAAAATGTTATATAACTTACCAACTTACATTCTTGTAAAAGAGTTTTCAAAACTTCATGAGATATAGGAGATTCACAGCTTTTCGTTTTCCTAACAAACTTGTGAAACTGACGATCCCTTCCCACATTACAATGGAAATGGCATGAAACTTTATACTGAAATTTTAAAAATGAATAGTTTCATATCAAAATGCAAGTATTATAAAATATAATAAAAATAATAATCCAGACTTGTCCATGACTTTTAGATTAAAAAAATTACTTGTAATATTAAGCAAATATTCCTAGTTGAACAAGAAGTTGAACTTCTAATTTTATGATTTAATAAAACAAGATTGCTTCATTTGAAACCAAAGAATGTTTTTAAAGTCAACACAGCAACATTAATTACAATCCTTGCTTTTTAAAAACTGAAACTGCTGTTTAATTCATGATACAGTTAGAGAGTCCTGAGTTAGCAATAAAATAGTACATACAATAATTACATGACAAAATCTTCATTTTTGTCCTGACTATATTTATATTAAGATGCATTACATAACAAGAACTCTAATAATAACATTTATAAAATATTCAAGTACATTGCTTAATCCTTAGCAGTCAAATTTGAAAAAGGATTCATCAGCATTAGCCATTGCAACATCAACTGTGACTCATACTCCTATAATACAACCAACTAGTCACCACTGAAGACTTACAGTTTGTTCCTAGTTTGAATGCCAGTGAATGGGCTAGAGGCAGGAAAATGATTCTCTGTGTATAATGTGAATATGAGCCAATGTCCCTCAATTAAGGTATCCCATGTAAATATAAATAGCCATCCTATCCATCACTGTCATCAGTTAGTCAACCAAACCATTCCTATTATGTAAAATCCTTTCCTGTTAGGATATAACAAAAAGTTTAATGATGCAGAAATATTTTTATTGCCAGCATGTTCATTTTCCTTTTCTTTCATCAGAATACAAAGAATGCATTGGATTACATTATGGAAAAATAAGTGCAACTCTCTGCACAAAAGGAGGAAGGAAGGCTCCTTCATGCAGAACTTTCAAAGAGAAACTGCCTATGATTCACTATCAACTTGAACATTTGCTATTAACTTCAGTGGATATGAGCCAGTTTCTCTTAGAAGGTCCTCCATAAAGGCATTCCTCCCACTAGGCAGATATTATGTGCTTTCCTATAATAAAACAAAATCAATCAAGTTGAATATCAGAAACATAATCTAAGATTTATAACATAAAATATCATAAAAGGAAATATGTGATCTCAATGCCTGATGTGCAACATTAAAGAATTTTTAATTAATTTTATATGAGTTTATTGTAATATTCTCCATTTACTTTACTTTTATATCCAAAGCTGTAGTTATATTGCATTAAAAAGAGCAATTTTTTTTTTAAACAAACAGATGAGATATTAATAACTAAATACAACCTATTTGAAATTTAATATGTTTTCATTCTTATTCGTTTTACAAATTTATCAGTGTGGCTCAAGAAATTACTTTAACAACAAGCTTGAAGTTTTAAATAATATAGCTTAAGAATTTTCTAATATGTTAATACCAGAAATAGGACTAACTGAAAAAATACAAGGACTGAATTTCCCTTTTCTGTTGCTAGTATATCAGCTCTTATACTAAAAGACATGTTAAGAGAAAAAAAGTAAAGAAAAGAATATTTATATCAAGTATTAGAGAAGGTATTTCTTCTCTAATACCAAGACAAGAAAAGTGAAAATACTGTTCTATTTAATTTATACTAAATTTATTACGATTTAAAAAAGAAAAAAAAACTTGATTAGCATAGAAAACAATTATGATAGAATCTTTCCATATTTTTTACATCTTGTTACATTCATTAAACAATATTTACATGCCTACAGCATTAATTATCAACACAAGCTTAAAAACAGCTAATTCTCACAGCTGTTGCCAAACTCTTGGCAGAAGATCTTTATCCCACTATTTGACCTGAATGCTCAGGAGCAACATGTGTTTTTATCATTTGCCAGTTAAAGGTTCAATGTAATGAAGGACTGTTCATAGATTTTGCCTTTATACAACTTTCTAATTTATATGCAATTTCATCTCTATCTCACTTCTGTCCTAGTCATGTTAAAAGTACAGTGTTTCATTTATACTATGCACTGATATTTTTGCATTGCTTCACTAGCAGAGTTTTGGGAAGTTATTTCTGTACTTCAGAAACAGCTGAATGCTGTATACACAAACATGGAGTACACAAAAAATGGTACTTACGTACTATAACGATTACTTTGGCGACATTTGGCAATAAAAATTTTCATTGCCAATTTTTGGTTTATCTTTATAAATTCTTTTAAAAATAAAATTCCTAATTATAAAGGAACAAAAACTTAAAAACCAAAAATCCTGAATACATATATACCTATTATAAATAAACATATATTAGTATCATATTTAGTATATATAAACTATATACTAAATATGAATTTAAAAAATTAAAATTAACTTACTTAAAACTGGTTAAAAGAAAACGTTTAAGTTAATGGTGAGGAAAGTGGCCGGAAATAGCTTTCAAAATAGCATAGAAAGGCGTTTCCTGTTCTTTCTGCCAAACAAATTCTACTAAATAGGTATCGAAATGATGGTGGCTTGTCCCACGTTGTCGTTTGTTACTCCATTTTGCGGAACCCCACATCCTTTCCACATGTTGAATATGAGTCAACAAAACTGTATCGATCGCCAGTTTTGGCGAGATACCTAGGTAGTCTTAATAGTACGTAAGTACCCAAAAAACATTGGATATCCCATACCGGCACAGAGTCTGAGATACAACTGGTAGATGGAAGGGGAATTTCTAAATGAGAAGATTTATACAGCAAAGTTTACTATCCATTCAGGTTTGTTTGTGGAAGGTGCTTCATTCCTACATTCATTTGTAAGCACATTTTAAACGAATTGCCATTTCTTTATTGCCTTTTTTTTTTAAAACTTACATTGCTGTAAAAATGATTAGAAAACAAAAGGCAATTTCATTTTTATAAAAATAATAAAATAACCCCCCAAAACTCAATATTTTTTTACAATTAGTGAAAATTATTGTTTCTTGCAGAATTAAAACAAGAAAAAGAATAACAGCTTGCAAAAAGTCAATTTCAATGAAGTGTGTCTAAGGAAGAAGTTCCCAGATCTAGGGAACTTTGTTGAAGTATTTTACTCAACGGTGTGCCACAAATTTTCCAGTGAATGAATTCATGCTAATAAATAAAACAAAAGAAACAATACTGTTATTTTATGTGAAGGATGCTGTTTTTCAACTAAATTTTAAATTGTGTGGTGAAATCACATCACAAAGCAGAAAATTTTAAAATATCTCAGAGTAAAAGACTGAATCAGTGAATTTGTTAAAGGCTGAGTCATGAAATTATCCTTTGAAATGAATGGATGTCAACTGGTTTCTTCTTTTATTTCATGCTTACAAGAGCTCTAAATGCAATCACTATAATTGAGCCAAGAAAAGTAAAGATCAATTCACTCTTTTACTCTATGCAATTGCTGATGTAATGAGAAAGATAATATCACCAGATATAAGAAAATTGAGAAAAACCTTTGGATACAAAAAATTCACAGATGACAAGATGTTTCAAATCAGTTAAAAAGTAATAACATGAAACTAATTTAAAAAAAAGAGTGCAAAACCAAGCGCATTTTTTCATAATAGCTCAATAAAATAGAAAAAGCATTAAAAAATACTGCAAAATTCTACTTTTGATTGAATAATAAACTGTTTACAATTATTTTTTGAAATACAGTCAAATACCAAAAATTCGCCGACCTGAAATCCACACTGCCTCTCAAAATATAAACATTGAATTTATAGATTCCAGAAACCACAGAATGGAGAATGAAATACCAAAGAAAAAATATTTATCCAATAATGATGTCATAATTATCGAATAATAATGATTCTGTGTTAGTGGCAGAAAAAAGATCTTAGCCCAGAGGAAGTTTTTAGTGTGGATGATGTGCTCAGATAAGCCAACACTGGCATATCAGATAACCGATGAGGAAATCATTGGCTCAGTTTTGAAGTCGCCACAGCAAGAAAACGATTCATGAAAAAAGATCTTAGCCCAGAAGAGGTTTTCAGTGTGGATGATGTGTTCAGATGAGCCAACACTGACCTATCAGATAACTGATGATGAAATCATTGGCTCTTTTTTGAACTCACCACAGCAAGAAAACAATTCTGACAACGACACAGATAATGAATTTGATAGGAGTGAGAAAATATCTTTTAATGAGGGTTTGGAACATGGTGAAAAATACCTAAAATATTTAGAACAACAGAGCTGGGTCACAGAGCAAGAGATTATGACCCTGTAGAATTTTTTTAAAAAAAAACTTACCCTGGAGTACCTAAAGTTTTAAAACAAACCTTTATCAGAAAAATGTTTGAAACAAGTGAAAAAAATGAAATAATTTATCCTTCATTAGTATCCCTTATTTTTACACGTCTCTATTGTGTATGTCCTTAATGCTTTAAAATATTCCTGTAATCACTAATATAAATGAATAATATAATATAATATATATATTCATAATGAAAGTAATTAAGAGTAAATCAATAAGCCCAAGACTTGCGCTAAAGCTGCAAAGTAATAAAGCAATAATTTACTAATTATAAAAAGAAAACTCTCTATATTACATCTCCAAGCAATGAAAATTTAATTTAAAAACATCATTGAAAAGATATTTTTTATAATGTAAAGAAATTTATAGAATTTTCAGTCCTCCTTGCTTTGAACACAGTAAAGGAAAAACTAAATCGCAAAAATGCCAAAATCAAAAGTAAACTTTTTAAGTTCTATAAATTTTTTTTTACATTCTAAAAAATATCTTCTTATCTGGTCCCAGGCATTGTGGATTTCTGGACTTCTACTGTATATGAAAGTCATCTTTCCTAAAACCATATATTTAAAAAGTTTCTTATATTTCGGTACTATTCTGTTAGAGCAGTGTCAGTCAAAAATGAAGAATAAATGCGAAGAAAACAATGCTATAACAAGATGCTAAACATCGTGGCTTGAGAATTTAACATTTCAAGTATCAAAGCTCGAGATTTCTAGTTTTCGTTTGAAATATCATTGTGTTATTTTTTTTCCATATTTAACTTACACTTTTTTTAGTAGGATGGACTACATAATTTTGCAATTACCTACTGATGAAGAGGCTGGCTTAAGATTCCTTCAGGACAAAGGAATAATTCGTAGCAATTGATTTTATTCTCAAAATCATTCAATGAAATTAACTTTTGATTCAAACAATTACACTCATTCTTGCTTAGAAAAAAAAGGTCTGAGAACAAAAACGCATCTTTCATTCTATCTGTGTCACATATAGTGTCAGGAATAGACGCCAATTGAATTTTTGCCAACTTTTGTTAGAAATCAGTCATAATACAACAGTAAAATTGGAACAATTACTTGCAAGGGCTACGTGCAAATAGTTTGATGTCTCGTAAAAGAAATAAAATCGGTAAAAACAACAAAATCGTAGCAACAGATGAAAGTCTTTTCACAAAAAAAAAAAAAACAACACTGGAACTATTCTTCTGGAACAATGGGATGAGATACAAAACCTGGGGAGCGTTGTGGTGCAGTGCTAAATAGAGTAATAAAGGTCAGCAGAGCACTGCTTACCGTCATTTAGGACCACACATTTAGGACACCATATATTTGATACAATTTATGTGGCACTGGTTATAGTCAAAAATTAAATTTTTTTCATTAATATTAAATGATATTTGTAATTTTATGCCATCTGTTTAGATTGAATTTCATTTTCTTTTGTTATTTTTTATTTATGTGTAGAATATTCTTTATGGCACTTTTTAGATTAAATTTTGTTTTGTTTTGTTAGTCTTTATTTATGTGTAGAACATTCTACATTAAAAAATTAAAACGAAAAATTTACTTTCTTTAAGAATTACGAAATTTAAAAAATTTGCTTTTTACAGAACTAATCTTTTCTAGCCCTTTGAACTCTATTATTATTTCATAATTTTATACCTGGCAAAAATTTGTGGCAAGAAAAAAAAAAAAAGGCACATTTTTAACTGACGTCGCTCTAAAGGAATAGTACCTACATTTCCTTTCAGTTATAAATATTTTTTATCTTTTATTTCCTTATAAAAGAAGGGTTTAGTTTCAAACAAACCGCAATGCAACAAGCGGGAAATGGTACGGCCTTCGTATATGAGATAAAAAATGCTACAATTATTCAACATGTCCCATTTCTTATTATCAAATTAAAATCACAAGTTATATTTGTAAAAGACACACATTATATTTCAATTTTAATTCACTGAATATAATTAGATAAATCTTCTAGACCAGGGGGTGGGTATTAAGTCGATCACGATCGCCCAGTAGACTACCAAGACTTTTTGGTGTGGCCGCCTTTACTAAGACCTAAGACATGCATACTAAAAAGAAACATATTTACCACCAGCTAAACTGGAAAATCGGTTTTCACAATCGGCGCGGCTGTGTTTACTTAAGCAAATGATTCGATGAATGTGTAGACTACACAAGTACCTTCATCAGAAGCGCAGGATGATGCTCAAGTACATACATAGGCTACAGATTCATCGGTTCACGCATGTTTGCTGCATTGAATATGTCCACGTTCCACGGTCTAGCAATTGCTTAAGTTCTTGAAACATTCAACTTGACAAATTTTGGGTTACTTGTGTTTCTGTAGTAAAAATAGTAATCTGTCATATTTTAAAAGAAGAGTACAATGTTGAAAACAAGTCTTAAGAAAAGAAAAACACACAATTTTAATACGGAATGGGAAGAACAGTTCTTCTTTACAAATGCAAAATGTGTGTGTTATATATGTCACGCAAGTGTGGCACTTCCAAAAAAGAAAAGGAAACGTGTAAGGCATTTCAAAAGCATGCATGGAAGTTTTGATACAGATTTTCCATTAAAAAGTGAATTGCATAAAAGTTAAAAGAATTTAATTCGCAATTAATCAGACAGCAATCACATTTTATGAAACCCAATACTATATCTGAGGCTGCAACAGTTGCATCTTTTTGTGCGAGTCATACGTCAGCAAAACATCAGAAACTTTTTGCAGATGGAGAAATGAAGAAAAAAGGGTTTCTGGAAGCCAGCAATTTATTATTTGATTCATTCAAAAACAAAAATGAAATTATTTCTGCAATTAAATACACACAAACTTTTGCATGGAACTGTCACGTGCTGTATAGAAATGATGAATCTGGCTAATCAGGACCGAAGATATTACTTTGGTATTTGCTTTTCCTTGCAGTATGATGAATCTAGGGACATGGCTGATATTTCTCAACTTTACATTTTTATAAGAATGGTTTTTAAGGATACGAGTGTAAAAGAAGAATTATTAACCAATTGATGGTTCCTTTCTTATCATAGCACTATTCACCAACAGGCCCTCTGTTGTAAAATTCTAAATATGCGTTATGTTATGGGAATCTGCATGGAAACTGTGAACTCAATTCGAGGAAGAAATCTTCAGAGAAAAATGTTTTGAGCCCAACTAGAAGAAAATGAATCTGATTATGGGGAATTGTTATATCATGCAGATGCTCATTTGTTAAGTCAGTATATTTTTACAAAGATTCAGAGACCTACTTTTCTTGTAAAAGATCTTTTGGAATTAAATGATCAAGCGTATGTTGAACTTAGTGACAATGTTGGTTGATGGATTTATCTTTTGTTCTTGATATGACAAGCCATCTTACTGAATTGAATTTACAATTTGAAAGGAAAAAAGCAAACAGTAGTAGAATTGATTGGATTTGTTAATACTTTCAGAAACAAGTTAAAGCTAATACCTTCTCAGTTGAAGTAGAGTGAACTAAAAAATTTAAAAACTATTTCTGACGAATAGTTAAAAACTAAAGTACATTGAACAAAAAAAAATATTATGATGAAATAATAATACATCTCTCCAAATTTGAGAGATGTTTTCAAGAATTTACTAGACTAAAACCAATTGTTGCATTCGTATGTTATCCATTTGGCAATGTTGATGTTTAAGAAATAACTGAAAATATAAATTATATATTATCTTTATCTTTTGAAGAAAATGAGGTTTTTCTCCTTCAAAATGGCACAATTTTAAAAGCACATAGTTCAGAACCTAATAACTTTTGGAATTTAATGGAAGAAGTAAAGTATCCTAATTAAAAAAAAAACTGCATTTTATTTAACATCTTTCTTTGGCTCCACCTACCTGTGTGAACCTGCATTTTCAACGAAGAATATAAGTAAGCAACATATTGTTTTGTCTCACAGACGACCAGTTAGAATTCAGTGCAAGATTAACAGTTAGTAATTATATACCGAGATATTCAAGATTGGCAGACACTATGCAAATTAAGTCTTCTATAACTACAAGATTTAACTTTATATGAAAATGATTTATTTTTTAATATATTTTGAATTGTTTAATATGAAATGCATCACTTCAAATTATTATATTTGTATCTTGCATTTTGTTTTAAAAGAGTAAGTTTTTTTTTTAGGTAAGTACATATTCCGTATTTATTATTAAGTTATAATAAATATTGTAGTCATTTTTTAGCTTACTACACCTATGCCAATGGGTGGTTCCTAACATCTTGAAAAAATTAAAAGTAGCCCGTACCCTGGAAAAGTCTGCCCACCCCTGATCTATACCTTTATCTTGTAATCTATGTTGTGTACATTTACACTTGATTAAGTTTTCAGTGGTTTTGATGCGTCAAACTGACCAAATATTTTCTCTTTAAAAGCAGCAATTAATTATTTAAATTGTCACCGAAAATAAATGATATTATAGGATAACTGACAGATATATGTAATAGTCACAACAAATTCAGTAATATTGTGGCAACAATATTTTCATACCAACTCGCATAATACGTAATACATGTATAAATTAAAAATATGTTTATCATTACACA
>KL820181.1:0-11214 GCA_000611955.2 Stegodyphus mimosarum | reverse complement strand
ACGCCTAATATTTTTAGTATTAGTTATTTTAAACAAAAATGTACACGATTTAAATATAATTCTAAAACAAAATACTAAAACTTAATAAACAGTTTTTTATGAAAACCAAAATTTAATCTTATCTTCGGAGACCAGCAATATCCTGTTCTGACAATCTTTGCTCAGATGCAAGTTATAGAAACACAGAAGATAACCTTTCAATGATCCGCTTAAAAAATGGCCTTAAAACGGCAGACTTCTGACATCCGTTTCTCCTTGAAATAAACAAACTCGGCAATTGGTACTAGAAAAATTGCTATCATAATTTCAGCAATTTTCTGGGATTAGGTGACCAGCACCATCGAAATTGATAATTGGACTCCTGATTTCCAGTGTCTCGGTGGAACCTGTAATTTATAAGACTAACGTATTTTGCACTTTTTATAGAAATAACAGATCAACTTCGTAGTAAATCATAAACGTTATTCTCAGTTCTCGAAGACAGATAAATTAAATAAAATTTCTATCTGTCACAACTTTATACTCCATCTTATTATTATAGTTTCTTCCTCTATGGGTTTTCTATACATCTATTACTGGTAAATCTCTTAGAATAATCATTTTAAAAATTTCTATCGTCGCTCAGCAAAAGTTACACGAAACAAATGTGGCGTTGCCACTGCAAGGATGATAAACATAATTATTTGTTAGGTAAGGAAATATTACAGTATATCAAAATTTTTCTACTCGAAAGCGTCAACTTTAAATTTGATTAATATTTCCCTCTGAATCATATGCTCATTATTAAGTGAAATCTATAACTTTATACGTATTTAGACATTTACAGAAGCGCATATTATGCGAGCCATTATTTTCTCTTGGAACTAGAGTCTAAGAAGAACGATTACTTCGATTACCTGCGCGTGAAGTCTTATAGTTCTCTTGTTGAGAAGTAAAAATTAAGCATTCTATCTCCAAATTAAAGGCATAAAACTGTCACGCTGACACCCCCACCGGGGTTCCATTGAAGTTTCTGGCTAGGATCAGTACCTAGGCAGTCTCGGGCATGGGGTTATATAATCAGTCTTCAGAGGACAAAAATCTCTGTTGATTCGGAGAATAGTTCAGACGCCGCGGCAGCAATCACATGGTACTCTATTGTCTGTTCCTAGGAAGTGGGATCCTACATGGTTAGATATGAGGCTAACTGTGGGGCATTGACTCCATATGGTCGTCTGCTGATTGACTGACTGATCAGATGGAACACCACAACGACTTTAACCGTTACAAACGGTGACGTACATGGTTGCAAAGGTGACATCGTTCTTTTTATTGACTTAGCGGTTCTTTCGTCCAGCGTTGTGAATAAAGCCCGGATCGGACAACAGCACTACGCTCGCTTGGATGGACTCCTGGAGATTGCACCAGAAAATATTCAGGGCAGGACTTCGTCTACGTTGTTCTATCAAAATCTACGTTGTTCTATCAAATTACAAATTTCTTCCAAGCTTATCGTGATTAAATTAAGTCCTTGAGCTTTTTAAATAACGAAAAGGATTAATGTTTTTCAGCTACAGCCTTCTGTTCAGAAAGAATGCCAAATTAATTCTGAGTTTCGGACGAAGCTCTCCTCGAGTGTGTACCACTGCTTAACTAAAGGTAACTCCTGCTAAATACATCTGAAGACTAATATTAGATAGTGGCTGTGCTAATGGAAAGCTACATAAGAGTTAAATTCTAGAGTAGATCTATCAGATGTTTTTCTCTAAACTTTCTGTTTATTGATATTTGAAGTTCAACTACAAGAGAGAACAGCCTCATTATTGTCCTTTTACTTTCATTCCTCCCAGCATAGTGGTTAGCGAGTTTGACTGCCGTACCGAAACGCCCAGATTCGAAACCCAGAGAAGGCATGGATGTGTGCAAATACTATACAATGTCTATTCAGCACAAGGCACTCTAAATCTGTGGTAAGCCGAAATTTGTTTCATATTTACCCACGTTCTTAAAATTATTTTATTTTCCTTACTTTATTTTATTTTTATTGCTGCTTCTATAATAAAGATTGCAGCCTCGCGCACAACTTCATTGCCGACATGTTGATAAGAAATTAAGTTTTAGAATAAAATCTTGTAACAAAATGCAGATCAAGCTGTTTGCAGTTAGAATCATTTTTCCGTATCTAGTTCAATTACGTAAATTATGTCACATATGTAGGTATTAATGTAATATTTCTTAAACTAAAACTTGCTCGCGCAAGAAATCTCACAAATACTTCGTTTCGGTGTCTAAACACATGCCTTATATTCTCATTCATTGCTATGGGTCAATATTAGCATTAATCTTTGAGCACCTCTTAAGGAGTGTCAATAAGTTCATTAATGTAGTTCTTTGAATTTCAGAATACTTCCTGAAACGCATCTGTCATGAAACTAACCTTAAATTCGACTATGCACAGGTTTTTAAAATTATACAGTATTTACCGTTTGAGAATGTATTTGTTACGAGTAAAATTGTATTCTAGTTGATTGCTTACTACTTTTACACTCTATTTATTTTAAATTTGTAGGTTAGTTAGTCATAAGCGTTGCATTTTGCGTGGCCTTTGTAAAGTTAATTTTTCTATTTTAGGCAGAGCGGTGAGTTTGGAGTAATCTCATGTTCTCTTAATCCGAGTGTTACATTTTATGCCTAAATTGTTTCTTCGGTTTGTTGTACACCGCAAAATCTATCAGGAACATAATTCAGAAATCTAATTTAGAGCGTATTGGTAGATAGACCTCGTGTGCTTTGGGAAGTTAAGCAAATCAAAGCTTTCCAGCAACCTCCAAAAATACATAGTAGCAGAGATTTCTAGGTGGCCGATTGAAAACTACACTGGTGTGCAAAAATTAAGGACGAAGTCGAAAAATTAGCATTTTGGCTGAACGAAGAGGCAGAGCGGACAGAAAGACCAATCAGGAGATTAAATAAGCTGATGTACTGTAGCACATGCGCAGATATGCAGGTAGACGTAATGGGGGAGTGTCTGTGTAGCATAAAGTATGTTGTCGGTGTAAGATCAGTATTTCTGGCAAAGAGATTGCACGCTGTATAGCAGTTGAAATCACACCGAGTTTCTGCCTCAGCGAGAAATGGGGAATAATCAGTCTGTTAGACGACATCTGGAAGCTTTTACCCGAGGTCGAATCATTGGGAAGTTGGAGGAAGGCCGCAGTGTGACAAGTGTGACTGCAGAGTTCGGAATTGTTCACAGCATCGTTTCACGACTTTGGAGACAATTTCAAACTACAGGAACAGCTATCCGGGGGTTTAGTAGCGGTCGTCCACGAGGAACCACACCCGCAGATGACCGGTATATTGCCTTACAGGCCAGAAGAAACAGGCGGCAGACAGCTGGAGAAATCGCTAGACGCACGACACAGGATATCGCGTTTTACCGTGGCCAGAAGACTGCACGGTGGTGGTCTGTTTGCACGAGGCCCTTTACGGTGTGTACTTCTAACGCCTGCCCATCGGAGAAGGAGTTCTCTGTGGTGCCGGGAGCACCGGAATTGGAGAGACAATGAATTGGGACGAGTACTCTTTACAGATGAGATCAGATTTACTCTGAGTTGCGATTCTAGACACATACACATCTGGACAGAGCGGAGAACACGCAATAACCCCTTCAACATCATCAAAAGGGACTGTTTTGGAGGTCGCGGAGTTCTCGTTCGAGCAGACATAATGCTTGGTAGCCGGACCGACCTTCATATCTCCCAAGGAGGTTCGTCACCTGGGACTGCTATTGTAACGAGGTTCTTCTTCCTTACATGCGTCTTTTCACAAGGGCTATGGGTCCTCAGTTCCTCTTCATGGACGACAACGCTCCACCTCATCGCACAGTTACTGTCGAAGAGCTGTTGGAGAGTGAAGATATTGAACACATGGATTGGTCGGCAAGGTCTCTGGATCTAAATCCCGTCAAGCATGTACGGAACTTACTAGGGAGACCCGTGGCAGCACGTAACTTATCGCCAGTAACGATTCCGAAACTGCGATTGGTGCTACAAGAGGAACGAGCAGCAGTGTCTCAACAGCTCATTAACAACCACATATCCAGCATGCACAAATGATGTGAACCCTGCCTAGCAGACAGGGGAGATCATATCCCCTATTAAAGACCGGATGTTTCTTGCTGGACACCCATCACAGGGATGTTTCGGCCTTTAGTCGCATTGCGCTCCATGCTACATTTTCAATAAAGCTTCTTTTTATCCCTCTGATTTCTCTTTTAGTAAGCGTTGCTTACATTACTCATGTCCTTACGTATTGGGGATCTTACGGTATTAAATGTGTTGATTTGGAAAGTTTTTGTACAAAGTTATATTGAAAAAACCCTCTCGTCCTTAATTTTTGCACACCAGTGTACACTGCTGGCCACCCAAATTGCGACACCAAGAAAGAAAAGAGGTATCCTAGCAAAATTTATTTAGTAGATAACATGTTGACCAAGTATCAAATGATTAAATTTATAGATTTCTGTAAAGTCTGGTTCCTTCTAGAATCAGCAGTCAGAGTAGCCGCCTTTGTTAGAGATCACAGCTGTCACACGCGTCCGCACTGATTTAAAGAGACCTTGGATGTGTTTTTGGGGTACTTCTTCACGTTAGTCACGCACTTCTTCACGTTTTGGGGTACTTCTTCACGTCTTCTTCACGTTTTTGGGGTACTTCTTCACGTTACAGCTTCTACACGTTGCCAAAGTTGATCTGGTGTGGCAGCTTAGGATGTAATCTGGGTCAATCGTTCAGCAACCATGGACCACATGTTTTCTATAGGCGAAGGATCTGGACAGCGAGCCGGCCAGGGAAGCAGTTCAATCTGGCGATTGACGAAGAACCCTTGGACAATGCGTGCAGGTGTGGTCGCGCATTATCCTGTTGAAATAAGGCTACGGGCAAGCCCTCAAGGTAAGGAACGACAACTGATTCCAACACCTCGGAGGTGTAGCGCTGACTGTTTTAAGTACTGGCAATGCGTACAGAGTGATCAGCGAATAAGCCGTGATTTCAAAATTAAATATCTCTATAACAAAGATCGATAGAATTATGCGGTAAACTGTACGTTTATTAGCGAAACTCTAAAAATGGTGTACATAGAAAATTTAGTTACGAAAATCGTTAACAGATGGCGCTCTAATCACAATGACCTATTATTAGCATTTAAAATGTACTTCGAAGTCGAAAGTGATCAGTACGACTGTTGGCTAGTAAGAGGCTAGCGTAGAAAGTGAAATAATGTATTCCATTGAACAACGTGTATGTTTTGATTCTGAAATTTCACCGATTAAAACAGAGTCCTACGGCAACACGTCGCAGTTTAGAAAACCGATTCAATGTTCCAGTTGGACCGGATGCGAAAACCATTCGCATGCTCTTCGCGGAATTCGAACGGATTGGCAGCGTGGCTGATGATCGAAAGGGAAATGTTCGGCCTAGGTAAATTGTAGTCACTCCTGAAAATGCAGCGACAGTTTCTGGAATCGTTCAGCAAAATCGTAGGAAAAACATCCGACGTATTGCATCAGAGACAGGCTTGAAGTACACGAGCACGCAAAAAATATTAAAAAATACCCAATGGCTGTTTCTATACAAAGTGCAAAGTCATCAGCCATACCCATGAAAGCTGTGCAACAAAGGGTTGACTTTGCGAATCAGATTCTAACAATGATCGACAACGACAGATTTGATGTGAGCTGCATCTGGTTCACTGGTGAGGCACACTTTCATTTGAATGGATTCGTTAATAAACGAAACTGGAGATTTTGGGCTTCCGAAAATCCTCATTTGTGTGACGAGAAAGCACTACATTCGCCTAAAGTTACTGCATGGGCTGCGGTATGCGCCAGAAGCATTATCGGACCCTTTTTCGTACGAGAAAAGATAACTACTGAACGTTAAATTACAATTTTGGAACAATTTGTCAGCACTCAACTAGCGTTGGAGGATCGACCAGGTATCGACTGGTTCATGCTTGATGAGGCTCGACCACATCGAACAGATAACGTTTTTCGCTTTCTTCATGAATACTTTGGGAATAGATTAATTGTGTTACATTATCCTCAATATACTGACACAGGAATAGCTTAGCCTCCATATTCTCCCGATCTGAGTCCTTGTGACTTCTTTCTGTGGGGCGCACTGAAAGACACTGTCTATCGAAACAATCTCGCTACTCTAGATGAGCTTGAATTGTTGATTGGTGTTGCATGCGATTCCATTTCCGTTGAGACATTGCAAGACGTGATGTCGGCTCTAGTGTAGAAATGGGTGCCCCTTTGATTGGCGACAAATTTTGTTTAATTTTTGGCGATAAAACGCCATTTCTGGTTATTATGATAGTTTTAACTTGGTTTGCTTCCATTGCCGTCACTTTAGGGTTACCGTTACTCTGTTTTAACGTTATATGACGTCATCGTTGTTACTTTCTTAAATATAAATTTTATTGGTTGTTTTTGTGATTACGTGAGTAATTTATGTAAAATTAAGTGTAAATTTTATTGGTTATTTTTGTGATAGCGGGAGTAATTTATGTAAATTATATTGTTTGTTTTTGTAACTGCGTAAGTATTTCATTTTACTTTTAGTTCCCCGCTTGATATTTTACGCTATCGTTCTCCGTCATCCAGCAAAGTAGTATGTCTGGGAAAATTAATATGCGTTTTTTTTTTTAATTGGAGAAAAACGGTAAGAGAGCTATTATTGATTGGTGTATGCATGAAAGTTTGATTAGTTCTCGTTATGTTTGTCCTGTTTGTATGAAAGATATGCGTTTGATCGATAGAAAGGATAGATCGGATGGCTACGAATGGATTTGTCGTGAAAAAGGTGTGAATGCTCATCATTGTAAGAGGTCAGTGAGGAAAGGTACGTGGTTTGAAGAGAGTAATATGAGTATGATTGAGATTTTAATGTTTTCGTATCTATGGGTGTATGAAGCTGGTACGAATTTGATTATGAATGAGGTGAATGTGAAATCGAATAAGACTGTGGTTGATTGGCGTAATTTTTGTAGAGAAGTGTGTATGGATGTATGCGTGAAAAAGAGTGAAATGATTGGAGGTCCTGGTATGGTTGTGGAGGTTGATGAAAGCAAGTTTGGTAAGAGAAAGTATAATAGAGGTAGACGAGTGAATGGTAAATGGGTGTTTGGTGGGATTGAAAGAGAGAGTGGAAAGTGTTTTTTTGAGGTTGTGGAAGATAGATCGAAAGAGACTTTGTTGGAGGTTATTAGACGAAAAATTCTACCTGGGACGACAATTATTTCAGACTGCTGGAAATCTTACGATTGTTTGAATAGT
This sequence comes from Stegodyphus mimosarum, assembly GCA_000611955.2. NCBI lineage: Eukaryota > Metazoa > Arthropoda > Arachnida > Araneae > Eresidae > Stegodyphus > Stegodyphus mimosarum. Next base: position 3,890 of record KL820181.1, on the reverse strand, counting down.
GAAGGTTTCCAGCATTTATCTGTCAACCATTCGTTGAACTTTGTTGAACCAATGACTGGTGCCCACACTAACAATATTGAAAGTATGTGGAGCCAGGTAAAGCGGGAGTTCCGAAAACACAGTGTCCGGCAATCGTCGGAAGATATTTTCGATTCTTATTTTGCGGAATTTATGTGGAGGAGGCGCTACCGGAATCAGACGGAAGCAGATCCGTTCCGGGACTTTTTAAATTGCGTGAAAGATTTGTATGTGCCACAGTTCTCCGACGATGCTGAAGAGGATGTCGAAGTAACGATCTAGGTAAGTTCTGTTTTTTACGAATTGTAAACTACATCATCTAGCTCAATTCGCGTTTTATGACGTAATATTGGCTACGCCTGTTTGTAAAAGCAAGTTGTAGTTAAACTGTAGCTTCATTTTTGAAGAAATGTTAAATTCTATTTTAACTGAGTTGAAATGTTAGGTTTATAATGTTACTGCGGGAGATATTTTTTTATGATAAAAGTTTATTCAACTGTCTTTTTTATGTGAAAAGAGATCACTGTGCACATGGACAAAGCCAAGGTTGTGCGATGCCGAGTTTGTGCAATTCTGGAATTTTTTTTTAATTGAAATAGATGGATGTGTACATGGACAAAGTCAAGGCAGTGCGCGATGCCGAGTTTCTGCAAGTCTCTGATTTTTTTAATGAAAATAGATCGATGTGTACATGGGCAAAGTCAAGGCAGTGCGCGATGCCGAGTTTGCGCAATTCTCTGATTTTTTTTAAGTGAAAACAAATCGATGTGTACATGGGCAAAGTCAAGGCAGTGCGCGATGCCGAGTTTGTGCAATTCTCTAATTTTTTTAAGTGAAAATAGGCCGACGTTTACATGGGCAAAGTTAAGGCAATGCGCGATGCCGAGTTTGTGCAATTCTGTGATTTTTTTAAGTGAAAATAGATCGATGTGTACATGGGCAAAGACAAGGCAGTGCGCGATGCCGAGTTTGTGCAATTCCCTGATTTTTTTTAAGTGAAAAGAGATCGATGTGTACACGGGCAAAGTCAAGGCAGTGCGCGATGCCGAGTTTGTGCAATTCTCTGATGTTTTTTTAAGTGAAAATAGATCGATGTGTACATGGACACCGAGTTTCTGCAATTCTTTGGTGTTTTTCGAGCGAATACAGATCGGTGCGCACATGGGCAAAGCTAGGTTGTATGTGATGCCGAGCGGTAACGTAACATATTTTATATGCAATGTTTAATGTATCATTTGTGTATTAAATGTGCATTGCTGTTTTAATTGTAAATTATATTATAGACGTTTTTTGTATTTAAATTTTATTTTAAATTGTTTTGTTTTGATATGTTAATAACGCTTTTCGATTTAAGATGAATATCGATAATCCGACAATCTACTGTACCAAACAATCTACTGTACCTACACTACCAAAAGTGTAAACTTTGACCCTATAAATAACTTTTACGTTATCATTTAATATGTAGTGTTTTCTATCGTAATTGCACTTGATAATATTAATTCATTAATAATATGTGTGTGAAGCATTGCTTAGTGCTCGAAATTTGAAGTATTTATTTTCTTATCTTATTTTATCTCATTGTGAGAAATTAGATTTTTTTATTTATTAGTTTGTTGAAATGTAGTATGCCTACGGAAAATATGACTTGATTTAGGGATTTAAGAAACAGTGATATGAAAGCTGTGTATGATTTTGATATGGAACAAAAATTCTTTTTTTTTATAAATGTAAAGTTTAAAATTTTTAGAAAAAAATGAAGATTGGCTGCTTATTAGTATGTAAGGGATTGCATCGTCACGCAGCAGTAAGTAATAATAATATCAATTATAAAAATGATAAAATTAAAAATTTCCATAATATGAATTTAAATTTTAAAAAAAAACTTTTTTTTTGTTTAAATGTTAAAGCTTAAAAATATTTGAAAAAACTGAAACTGTTTGAAATATAAGAATGAGAGGCATCGACGATGCTTACCGTTTTAATAATGGTAGAATTAATTTACTGCATCATGGTAATTTGAAATAAAAGCAATTTATTATACGTATTTCTATATCTATAGAGAATACATTGTGACGTCACAAGCTTAGTCCCACCCATTTTTGGGCGTCACTTAGCTCCGCCTTCGCAATTTTGTTTACGCAAAGTATTCTAAGCTTATACCATGCCTTCCTGGCGCCGATATTGGCGTCAAAAAAATCGCCAAAAAAGCAAGGGGCACCCAATTGTAAACTTTTACCGTGATGTCAAATTTCGTTTCTTCGTTTACGCCACCTCATTGCTTCGAACGACGAACACTTTGAAGAAATTATATTTTGATTGCAAAGGCTGCTTCAGTTTATTGTTGTTTTTTTTCCTCCTCTCAGTGAAAGAGTTTTCAGCGCAGAGCGCCATCTGTTAACGATTTTCGTAACTAAATTTACTAAACCTTTGTACACCATATTTACAGTTTTGCTAATAAACGTACAGTTTACCGCATAATTCTATCGATCTTTGTTGTAGAGATTTTTAATTTTGAAATCAGGGCTTATTCGCTGATCACCCTGCACTAGAGGAGTGCGAGAGTGATATCCAATACCGCTCTACAGCATAATACCCGCTGCAGGACCAGTGTGGCGTTGCATAGCGCAGCTGTTCAACATCCTCTCTCCACTGTGTCTCCAGACTCGAATTCGGCCATCGTGGTGTTGCAGACAAAAGCGTGACTCGTCAGTAAAGACAATTTCATTCCATTCTGCCGTCCACATCCTTCTTTCATCGCACCAATACCGCTCCATACCATAAAGAAGTGCGAGTTTACCTGGGCTAGCAAAACAGTACCTGGGCAGTGTTCGCCACTGCCTTATTAGAAGGTAATTCCTTCTAAATCCAAATGAGCGCCAGAATTACATAGTGGCTATTCTACTGGTAAACTACATAAGAATTTAACTATAATGTAGACCTATCCGATGTTTAACCTTTTATTTTTATTTATAATTTTTTTAAATTTAACTACCAGAGAAAACAGCGATATCTTTACCGTAACATTTTAATGACAAGAAGTCATTATTTAAATTTTAGTTGTATTTTTGGTTTTAAATCTCAAGAATGGCTTATGAACTTCCATTTCGTTTTTTCCTAAACTTGCTTTGTGATTACATTTAAATACTCGCTAACAGCACTCATTCCTCAATACGCTAAGATAATTTTGAGTGTTAATCTTTAATGTTGAGTGTTCACAGATACTTCAGCTTTGTAACACGTTTTACCTAACTCAAGAGAACAAACACAGTTTGCAAATTAGCTTCCCATGCATTATGATGCACTATTTCAGTTCAGCAAAATGGATGCGATTTCAGAGCTTATGATACCAATTAGTCGAGTCTATGATCAATTATGATCTTTTCTTACCTATTGCTATTAGACTGAAATTTTGTACTGAATTAATATTTCATAGTACGAAAAAAGACTAACCCTGTTAGTCAGTGGTCTAAAACTAGAGGTTTCCCAAGCAATCCTACGCCGCTAGCGAATATATTTTAAATTCAGTTAGTTAGCATTATTTTGACATTAATTTTTAAGGCATTGATTTGCAGTAATGTTAATAATATAAAGTTTTTGGGTTCAGTTTTACATTATTTTGATTACATTAAAAACGACATAAGGAACTCCTCTTAAAACCTACAAAGGGTGAAATAAATCTTATTCAAAAATTGAAGATACAGATTTGATTATTTATATGACTTCGGATTACAATCGTTATTAGAATATTTTATTTTTATAATTATGTTTTGCTTTCATTACAGCATGCATAATGATGATTAAAGTTTCAGGGGTTTTCAGGCATTAAATCAGTGCACACATTGGTTACAGGCATGTAAAATAAAAAAAAA
>KK119726.1:719680-746808 GCA_000611955.2 Stegodyphus mimosarum | reverse complement strand
TTAACGTGCCGTCGGTGTCAGCTGATTCCTTTCTGCATGTCGAGACCCCTGACATAAACACGCCGCGCGTGAACCAGCGCAAATGATCAGGGAGGAATCAGGAGGAAACTAGCATCTGAGGGGCTAGACGCTTGTCACGTTGAGTAGTGCTGTAAAAGACAAGCGCCTGGCCCCAGCCACCACCCCTGTTCTTATTGGTTGCCGTTTATGACATCAGGTTGAAGAGATTTTATTATCGGTTTCGTGTAAGTTAGGTGAACTTATACTTTTGTGGTCTTGGTTATTTTTGTATAAATGTGAATTTGTGGAATGTAACAGAGTATTTGCAATTAAAGCAAGCTTTTCGCGCGCAATGCTGCTGCGGGGAATTCATTTCGTCACTCTATGACATCACAAGTAGTGTCCAATAAGAGCTTGGGGTGGTGGCTGGGGCCAGGCGCTTGTTCTTTGACCTCTTAAATGAAGCTCGTGTTGCAACAAAAAATAATTTAATTTTAAATTGCTTGCGCAGCCAGCGCCGAAAATAGTTATTGTAAAAAATAAAATATATATAATGATTAATGAGTCCAGCTAGTGCCATTTCATAAAAATATTTTATATTTCTAATTGCATCAAGTGATTTATATTATAAAAATGCAAAAAATTATAATTTTTTATTCAAAATTTTTTAAGATATACATGAATATTCATATTGGAGCGTTTTGAAATTTAGCATCTTTTTTTCGAGCAATTGTAATGCCAAATGTGGTTTATGGATTTTGTTACAGTGAATTGGCACAGCTATTTTTAATCTTACATTTCAAATACATTTTTACGGAGTAATTATATGGAATTTTTCCCCTCAATGATGCGTAATAAATATTTGTTAATACTATATCAAAAGCCACTTTTTTTTTAAAATTATAGATGATTTTGTTCAGATTTTTAATTTTTTTTAAAATTTCTTTCTTTTCTCCTTTTTAAAAAAATATTTGTAATAGTAAAATTTTACATTTGCCGTGTTATCGTCTGCTAGTTGAGAACTTTCGCTTGATGTTTTATGAACTGTTTTATTTCTTTGTTATTTAGCAAAAAATCTTTTAATTAAAATATTTATCCTTTGGACTTTGCTTTAAACTTTATTTATAGTTAAAATGCCTAGAAAATGAAAAGCTGTCTTCAGCTGAAGCGCGCAGCTGATGTATTTGATATTTAAAAAAAAAATTATCAAGAATGCAAAATTAATCGAAAAATCTTAATTTTCTTGTGTGAGCGCTGAAAATAAATGTAGAAGAAAAGAAAAAAAATTAGGGAGAAAAGTAGGCAAAAATTTGAAGGGGAATTTGGCTGTCAGAAGTACTAAGATGTTTCGAGAAGTTGGATCCTTTTGAATATACTTTCAGAATGGCACAGACATCAGTCAAAGGCCGCGTACGTAACACAACCGTAAATGTTTTGTGGCGGTTAATATAATGTTGTTCAAAAGAACTAACTGTTCTGTCAAAAGTCGTTTAATGTAGATGCACGAGAAATAATTTAATAAATAAAATACTGATCTGTATTGAATTAATATTTTAAATGACTAAGAAAAAAGCCGATAGCGTATTGTATGAGCACTGTAGAAAGTTAGTTCAATCCGTAACAAAATTCGAGGTAAGTTTTGTAAGTACAAGAAACTGAATAAATAGGCATAAATTTCAAACAATAGAATCTCATTCGATATTAATGCTTTGTTAGAATAGAGAAATATATGTACAGAAAATATTTTATTCAATTAGCGTTCTAGTTTAACTATTATCGTATAGAATTTGAAATCTGCGTATAGTCCTGGGGTGGGTGGGAAACTACACCTTATTAGTCAGTAGACCATTAAAAATATACCAAATTTAGACGTTAATGCTTTAATTTCTATTTTGTTAGTTTTATTGATGTAAAATGAAAAATTACAGTTTTTCGTTTTGGTGTCTATTGGTTGCAATTTTATATTGTGTGAATAGAAATTTTAATAGTTAATAGTATTTCTAAAATAAGGAAAGTTTAAAATTTTTATTTGTTTTAGTAAAACTATTGTATCTATATTTGGTTAGTTCTAAGTTTTGTTGCATTGACATTGTTGCTTTTATAGTAAACTAGGAGGGTGGATGAGTTTTATTAGTTTGGGGCTAAAATGGTGTGATTTTTGGAGATTTAACTAACTATATAACTAAGATGACTATATTTTTTGCGTTTCAGAGTCGCACATTTTTTTTTCTGGTGTAAAAAAATTGTATTTTAATGATAGAAAATTTCTACAATATATTGAAATATATAACATAACAATATAGTTTGCAGTAATGAATATTATGTTAAAAACGTATTTTCATTTAAAAATTTACATTATGCAGTTTTCATAATTTTCTCTCAAATATAATGGAATTTTTAACTATGCATGGATGTTTTGTTTCTATTAACATGGCATTTTTATACACAATTATTAATGTTTTGGTTTGAATATTTGATTTTAAAAATCTTGAAATTACAGCATTTTTAGTTGTGTAAACAAGAAAGGGACGGTACCTGCTAAGATTTATGTTTCTATAAAGTTGGACATTGAAGTATTTAAATAACTGGGAAGGTTGCCATTTTTGATCATTTGAAGCATTCTAATAAAGAATGCTTCAAATGAAACTTTATAAAAATATGCAATTTCATGAAACAAATTTTTTATAATTTTGATCTTGTTTAAAAAATACAGTTTTTTTTTTAAATGTATAGCCAAATTACATCAGTGTAAGTAGTCAGTGTTGGTTGACGTATGTTGTAACTGTGTTGTAAACTGCAGCTGATTTAATTGAAAGAGAAATATACGGATGTAGAATTTAAAGTTGGGCAGAAAAGCAGACTTAGATTGATGTAGATTTTGATTGTAATGCTAGTTATCATATGCGTTGCAGCAGTCTAGAATAATCCAGTTTAATTCTTTCTGTATTTATGAAAAAGACATGTTTGTGGAGAAGGTACATATCTAGCGGAGTCTCGAGCAGTGTTCTCAACCAAGGGGGGAATTGTCCCTGGAGGGAATTTCATAGTTTCAGGAGAAATGCAGTCCACCTTTTATTTACTAGTTAAATATTTAGTTTATGAATATAAAAACTATGTTTATTCATGTTTTCATATTTATCAACATTTTCTATGCTTTTTCTTGTTTAATTTATGAAACACGTTAAAAAATAGTCTAAATTTAAATAAGTGTATTTTGTATTTTTATTTCCTTGGCCGAAGTAAAGAAGGAATTGTAATCACAAAGTATTTTGGGTTTTGGATTTCAACAGAAATAATAGTTAATAAATTCATTTTGACTATTTTTCCTGGCTTGATGTCTGCAGACTTGGACAGATTAGATGAATGTTTGTTCCAAAATGGATTTTTTTTGTGAATCTGCGTGTATATATGTATATTGCATGACTCAACAATTAGCTGTAGAGTGTTGAAAGTTTGTATATGGGACTAGTTTAATATCTAGTTGTGAATCTTCCTTTTTTATTGCAGTCAGCAGTATTGAAGTATATGTATATGCATATGTATGTGTACTTACCCTCTTAACCAGCCTTTATTTTTTCAGTTGGTGTTCGTAGACATATACTTTCAATTTCAGAAGTGCTTTAAATGATGAAAATATTCATGTTTTGGCAATTTCAAATTAAAAAAAAAATTAATTTTGGACAAATAAAAAAGTCGTGCTGTCCGTGTGGTGGGATTTCAAAGGTGTTGTGCATTTCGAGCTCTTACCAAGGAATGAAACGATTAATTCAGCCGCATACTCTCAGCAATTGGACAAATTGAACAAGGCAATCAATCAAAAGTGGGCAGAACTCATGAATCGTAAAGGCGTTGTGTTTCACCAAGACAATACAATAAATACCATACATGAATTTGGTTACCTGCCGAAAGCAGCTGGAGCTTGGCTGGGATGTGTTGCTCAACCCATTGTAGTCGCCTGACCTTGTGCCTTCAGATTACCATTTGTTTCGCACTTTGCAGAATTTCTTGAATCATAAAACATTCGATTCCGATGAGGCTATAAATTGACACCTGGTACAGTGTTTTGCTTCTACAGACAGGTCATTCTACCAGCGTGGAATTATGAACCTTGCTGAATGATGGTAAAAGGTCATCAAATAAAATGGTCAGTATATTACTGATTGAATTCGTATTTTTATAGGAATAAATTACCTTTGAAAAACATAGTAAAAATACGACATGGCTTTGCTATCAACTCTATGCATTGAATTATTTTGCTTTTTTCGCTCTGTGTTACATTACATTATCTTTTGTTTGCATGTATTTACTCAATTTAATTTATTTACTTATTGAACAAGCAAAATGTGTTGTTATAAGCATTAATTTTACATAATATTAGCAAAAAGTGGTAAAAGTATATTTCAGGATGCCCCTTGGTGAAAACTGATGATTTTTGGTGATTGGCCAGCAAGGCACACTTTCAAGATGGCTGCTACACAAAACCAAAAGAACAAGTCAAAGAATTGCACAAACTCGCTGTCCATGTACACTATTTTTACTAAAAAAAAAATCAAGAGAATAGCACAAACTCGTCATTGCTCACTGCCTTGACTTTGTCCGTGTATGTATTGATCTATTTTCACTTAAAAAAAAAATCAGGAGAATGATGATGTCATTTAATGTTAAAACAAAGTTACTCATCACCAAAATTGAACAAAATTTGTAGCCAATCGAAGCTCGATAAACTGCACTTTAAATCACACAATGAAATAACATAAAAAAGGAAATACATGTTACTGTATGCACACACTACAAGAAGGAAATATTGTCTTAGCATATTTAGAAATTTCTGTGTCTTCAGTCTGTGGCATACAAAATTCCTTAACAGCATCCAAAAACTTTCTAAAATTATCTGAACTACAATATGCATACTCCCATCACCGCATTAATTAGCAAAAATAAGAGTAAAAAATATCCTCTGTGGTGTCGGACTGTCAGTGGCATTTCTTGCATGACCTTTCTTGCGACAAACCCATTCAAAGACATCTGAATGATCTTTACATTCGACCATATGCATTTCCTTTGTACAAACAGGACACTTGTAATGACTACTAAGTAAACCTTCATTTACACATCAGTCAGTTAATACTTTTTTCCCCTTTCATTCCAAATCGTACAGAAACTTCACCTTAATCTCATCGCAAACAGCCATTTTACAGTGTACAGCACAAAATAAGCAATGTACTTTCTAACTGATATGCAGCACAGAAATAAGCCCTTAAAAATATTTTCCCATCAGTCAAATTCATCACAATTATGCAACCAATCACGCCATAGTAGGATTTTCATAACATTCAACTACTCAGGTTACCATAAATGAAACGATAATTTGGCAATGAATGAAACAAAATGAAACGAGAACTTTTCGATAATCTAAAGGGCACCCTAAAATATAGGCTAACCCCAAAGCGAGCCTTTTCTTCTATTCAGAACAAGTGGTCAAAATGATCACTGATTGTAGGTATATGAAAAATGCCATAATGCTATTGTTAATGCAGTCTTCCAGTTTCTATACTTATAATTGAGAAAGTTTTATACTCTTTATGAAAAAATTAATGTACAAAAGGTTTGATTCCTGTAAGACAAAAATTGACGAGGGTATTTAATTTCAAAATTTGCAATTTTTTTATTCCATTTTTAACTTGCATTTAGGGATTAGTTAGTAAACCCGTAAACAATAATCTATCTGACATTCCAGTATTTAGGAAGAAAGAATTCCTTAATCTTGCAGTTGCTGAACGATTAAATAATTTGAGAAAATAAGTTTTAAGATGTGCAGAAAAGAATACGTATACTGTAATTGGCATACAAGAAATCATGGGGTGTCTGCATCAGATTTTTCTTAATTTTGGCAAGGGGAGAATGATCAAGTAGCAGTGGTGAAAGGGACGCATATAGCAAAAAGGGTACTTTCCTGTTATGGGACCATAGGCAGAAATGCCCATTTGTATGTATGTGTGTTTGTATATGCACAGACATATGTACATTCGTACAATCACACATATATACGTACATTTCTGAATCTGGTCCCACTAGTAGAAAAGTGTCCAAGAATAACTCATTTTTCTTCTCTTCAGTTATTTTTCAGCTGTTCTGCACTTGACTCCTACTTGGAGCGACAACGCCATATTTGTATCGTGTAACCGTTGCTGAGCAGTGTCAGAAAATGTTTTAAAATGTTATTCTGAAAGTTTACCATTTTGTAGATGTGAGAAAATTTTTAAGGAAAGGATATAGTAGTATTCAGTTGGAGTGTGATGCTGTAACGGATACAATTGCATTTCAAATCAGTTTTCGTGAACTGGAAATAATATCTGTGTTTTACTAAGAAGCTTATCTGTTATTTCATTAAATACTGAAGAAAAATGTTAGTCTTATAAAATTGGAAGTTCCACAAAGATACTGGAAATTAGGAGTGCAATTATCAGTTTCGAAGGGCGCTGATCTCCTACTTCAAGAAAGTTGTGAAATTTTGAGAAGTTTGTTTTCATTAATGAATTAAAACTTCATTCATTTACTGTTGAATTGGAGTATCAGTTGCTGAGTTTGTTTATTTCAAGTAGAAACAGATGTCAAAAGTGTTAAAGTATTATTCAGACAATGATGCAGAGCACATGAAAACTTAATTTATATAAGATTATACAGCCAGGAAAGCATTTATTACTTTTTTACAGAGTGTGAAGCGAAGACAACTGGTAGCATTGCATTCAATTTCTTTAGTATAGTTCAACCGTCTATTGCGAAGCCTCTGTTGGCATTTCACCCAAACTCATAGAATCGTCCAAAAGGAACATCAGTTAAGTGCTAGGAGGTGAGAGGTCATGAGAAAGTACACTGCTGGCCACCGTAAATGCAACACCCTGAAGGAAGCATGCAAATAGCATGAAATTTACAACGTGCATTAGCGGAGGTGAGATATGCAAATGATTAGAATTTCAGCACCGATGCACATCACTCACGCCTGTGGCGCCACTTCAAAGCACTATTTAAGGTTTGGAGTTTTCGACGATTTCAAGTTCAGCAATTATGCTTTTTTTGTGGTTTAAAAAAAAATCAATTATGCCTCGTAGTAAACAGCGATCATCGTTTGATCAATTATCCGAGTTCGACAGAGGAAGGACAGTGGCCTACCAAGAGTGTATATTATCTTTCAGGAAAATCAGTAGTCGTGTTGGACAAAACCAAACAACTGTAATGCAGATATGTGACCTTTGGATGCAGGAGGGTATGACGGACCTACATGTTGGATCGCATCCACCTCAGTGCACAACTTCACGTGATGACAGGAACATTGTGCGTATGGCAGTTACGGATCGCTCAGTCACATCGCGAACCATAGTACAGCACATTCAGTCTGTAACACATCATCCAGTGTCTGCGTGCACAATTCAACGCCGTTTGCAGCAAAGTGGTCTGTCTGCAAGATGTCCATTGCTTCGTCTACCCTTAACACAGAACCATAGACGTCTCCGCCGCCAATGGTACAATGAAAGAAGGATGTGGACGGCAGAATGGAGTGAAATTGTCTTTACTGACAAGTTACGCTTCTGTCTGCAACACCACGATGGTTCGGATTTGAGTCTGGAGACACCGTAGAGAGAGGATGCTGAACAGCTGCGTTATGCACCGCCACACTGGTCCTACACCGGGTATTATGGTATGGGGCAGTATTGGATATCACTCTCTCACTCCTCTAGTACGCACTGCCGGTACTTTAAACAGCCAGCACTACATCTCCGAGGTGTTGGAGCCAGTTGTCCGTCCTTACCTTCAGGGCTTGCCCACAGCCATATTTCAACAGCATAATGCACGACCACACATGGCACGCATTGTCCAAGGGTTCTTCGTCAATCACCAGTTTGAATTGCTTCCCTGTCCGGCTCGCCGTCCGGATCTTTCGCTGATAGAAACATGTGGTCCATGGTTGCTAAACGATTGACCCAGATTACATCCCGAGCTGCCACACCAGATCAACTTTGGCAACGTGTGGAAGCTGCTTGGTCTGCTGTACCCCAAGAACACATCCAAAGTCTCTTTGAATCAATGCCAAGGCGTGTGGGAGCGGTGATCTCTAACAACGGCTGCTACTCTGGCTACTTATTCTGGAAGGAACCACACTTTACAGAAGTCTGTAAATTTAAGCATTTGATACTTGGTCAACATGTTATCTACTAAATAAATTTTGTTGTGATATCTCTTGTTTTTCTTGGTGTTGCAATTTGGGTGGCCAGCAGTGTATATGATCGAGGGAGGGAAAATCCTTATGTCATCGGGTGATGATGATGTATCAATTTCGTGCCTTTAGTTTTTTTTTTTCTTTTTTTAGATTTGTAGAAATAAATGCTAAGATTCAAATTGGTTTGCAGCCCAGAAACCTAGAATGTTGAAAATTTTTTTCATAATATATGAATTTTATACGAACAATGCATAGTTCATTGCTTACTTTTAAAGATAAGGTCACTAAAATCAATTAACTACATTCTTTAGCAGATGTATTCTTTTTTGTCGTAAAGAAAGAAAACTCATCCATAAGTTTCCATTGCATTTGTGCAGGATTTATTTAGATTGTGGTTGACTGTTTACTTAACATTTATCAATATTGAGATCTTTTGTGTAAGTGTTAGGGATAGCTTGTTTTTATTGTTAAAATGAATTCTGCTGGTAAAAACAAAGCTTTTCACAGTGATACTAAGAAATTGCTGCATACTGTCATTACATTTTGTGACATCGAAGCCGAGAATGGAGAACTTAGCATTCCCATCTCACAGCTCACGAAAAGAGCCAACATCATTGCAGGAGTATCGCTGATGACAATCAAGAAAATTCGCCGAGAGGCAGAAAGAGAGGAAGAGCCAGTTTTTAGTTTCCCCCCCCCCAAAGAAGCCCAAATAAGAAGTATTAAACAGCATTGGTTTAGATGGTTTTGAATGCGATTTGATTTGAAGAACTGTTCATGAATTTTATATCAAGGGAACAAAAAATTCCATCCCTTTCAAAATTACTTCCTGTGCTGCAAGAAAAGATTGATTTTAAATGGAAAAGAGAAACATTAAGAAATGTACTGCATAGTATTGGATTTATATGGAGAAGAAGCCAAAACAAGAGAAAAGTTTTAATTGTGACATTGTGTTAAAAAGAACGCAGTATCTTAGAAAAGTGAGGCAATTTCATCGTGAAAGGAGACCTCTAATTTACTTGGACGAAACCTGGGTGGATAGCAACATTACATTTTCAAAGTCTTGGCAATAGGAAGCAGTTATTGTCGTCGTGCAGAGCGGCAATGCATTGAAAAGAATTATTGTTTTATGTGCTGGAGGAGATATGGGATTTTTACCTGATACATCTCTAGTATACAACGTAAATAGCACATCGAGGGACTATCGCAAGCAAATGAATTCTACTGTTTTTGAAAAGTGGACTTCCGAAAATCTCATTCCAAATTTTCCACCAAATGCTGTAGTGATTTTAAACAATGCCTGCTACCACACTGTTCAAGTAAATAAATGCCTAACTATGCCAAGCAGAAAAGAAGCAATTATTCATTGGTTACTTATTAAAAATGTACAGTTCTCTCCAGTTTTACGGAAAGTGGAGTTAATAGAGCTTGTGAAACAAAATGCTCTTTAAGAAAAGTCATATAAATTTGATTCAATGCTAAAAAAACATGGTTTTACGGCTCTACGTCTGCCCCCATACCACTGCGACATTAATGCAATTGAATTCGTATGGGGTGAAATAAAACAATTTGTTTGGAACTGCAACATAACTAGAGACATGAAAATGAATAAATTGTTAAAAATTACAAAAGAAGTTCCTGAAAGCGTAATGATAGAAAAATGGAAGAAGTACTGCACTCATGTACATGAGTACTGGAAAAAAGATGGTTTGATTGAAGATTTACGCAAATCTTTGATTATTTCTTCTGATGAAGAGGAAGACAACTTGGATATGTGTAGTGAATGTGATACAGAATAATAACTACTGAGGTAAAAAATTTCGTTTTTTAGCTCCCCAGTACATGTAATACTGCATACAGCTTTCAGCTCAAAAATCGAAGCAGTGTAATATTTTTTTTAAAAATCGAAGCGATGTGATATTTATTCATTATAATATAGTTATTATAATTACTATAATTACTCAATAAATATAATAATTATTTATCACTGTATAATCATTATAAATAATTAACAGGAAATTTTTTTCAGTGTGTAATAATGCAGATAGATCGTAGCTCGAAGATAAAAAGATAAACTAATTATCAATGACAATGTAATTATAATAGTTACACTCACTTCCAAAAGTTAAGCACGAAGATGTAAAATGCAAAAAAAATCAACAAATACTGCTTTGATTGACACAGGATTTGGCAGGAAAGTACCATACATATTTATGCATAAAACAAAATCAATAATTACATACAGAAATGAAAACAATATTAAATTTTTGTAAGTTATCAGATAACCTTCTGAACCTTCTGAAAATACTCGGCATGATTTTTACTAGGAATTAAAGAATAATTTAGAAAGACGGCTTAATGGATTAAACATTAAAGCTTTTGAACAGCTAAAAGATCTTATGCTGGTTGATCAAATTAAAAAGCGTACTTCTCCTGATTTCAAGGAGCATTTTATGGATGAATAGACTACCATCATTTCATCTACTGAGATGGTTAAGAAAACTGAAGGTTTTGAAGAAAAACAGTAAAACTGAAATTTTCTGCCAATCAAACTGGAGAGAACTAACAAAGGATCATTTAAACCTCGTTGTGAAAAAAACAGAGCATCCGCCTTATTTTAAGCATTCAGATAAATGGGATGATTTGAAATACCAGAAAGATGACCGACAAAGAGGAGATGTCCAACAAAGAAATCATTTCCAAAATAAGAACCAAGAAAGTTTATGTCAGTAAAGATAGCGACCATGTTGTTTCGAGTGCGGGTCATACAAACATTTTAAGCCTCAGTGCCCTTGCTTAAAATCGAATGAAAAAGTAAATTGCATATCTCTGAATGATGATTTGTTAAAGACATATGCAATTAACGGTTTAGTTAATGGGTATGAAATGCCTATTCTTCGAGACACTGGAGCCACAGTAGATGTTATTTCTCGAAAATACGTTGATAATGCGAAAATCACAAAAGATTATTTTGGGTACAGTATCCCGTTAGCAGAAGTTGAAATTAATTGTGAACTTTGACACGATCTGAAGTAAAAAGATCTCATGAAGAAAATCAAAGTAGAGATACCGAAATGTAGAAACTAGAACTGTCTGTTATTAAGACTGACAAAGCTATTTTACCACAACCTGATGAAGAGGATAAGGAAATTAAGGGAGTAATTAATGTTAATTCTAAGGAATTAATTGAATCTCAAAATCAGAGTAGAGATCTAGCTTCATTGCTTAGCGAAGCTAAAAATGAAAATTGCAGCAAGATGAATGATTTCAAAGTAAAAGAAAATGAATTGTTAGTGAAAAAGAAAATTGATAACAGTGGAAATGAAAGGAAATTCCTGAAAATATAGTTAATGTTATTTTTGAAAACATAGGGATCAAATAAAGTTATTATGTCATGATAGCACTTATTACATTTAGGCAGCAATAAAGCTAAAGATAGATTAACAAGATACTTTTACTGACTTAGTTGCTATAAAGAAATAGAAGATTATGTTAAAACTTGCAATCCATGTCAAAGAGTGGGAAAGTCTAATCAAAAAGCCAAAGCTCTTTTGACTTTAGTACCAATTATTGTAGAAGTATTTTCAAAAATTAACTTTGATGCATGCGGTCCTTTACCATTAACACCAAATGGCAATAGATATTTGATTACAGCTATTTGTTTAGCTTCAAAATATCTGGATGCTGTACCTGTTCCTAATATTGGCACAACATCAATAATTGAAGCCCTGTTACAGATGTTTAGTAGAATGGTTTTCCTGAAAGAAATACAAGCAAATCAAGGTACTTCCTTCATGAGCAATCTAGCCATTGAATTTGTAGAAAAATTTGGAATAAAAGTAACTAGGAGTTCAATACACCATCCGTAAAGCAACACTGTTGAAAGATTTCATCAAACAGTTAAATGAATTTCAAGTCTAATGTATTGAAGCAGCCTCTGAGTGGGAGAAACAAGTTCCCGCAGCTCTATTTGCTTTAAGAACAATAATGCACGAGAGTACAGGATTTACATCTGTAAAATTAGTATATGGTCGAAATCTTAGAACACCTGTAACATTATTATAAGAACAGTGGATTAATCCTAAAGACGAGTGAAATAACATTGTTGAATGCATTTTCCAGTTGATAAATTGGTTGAACAGATGCAAAGAGCTGGCTACAGATAAAATGTTGCAAAGGCAGGCCAAAAAAGTGTGGTATGATCATAAAGCTATCAAAAGAGAATTCACTGAAGGAGATTTAGTGTTAGTTGTATCAATGAGCAAACCAAACAGACTGGCAGTTCAATGGAATGGTCCTGGGAAGGTTGAGAAGAAATTATCCGGAACTAATTATGTTGTGAGTTCTGAAGTAAAAAAAAAGATCATAATCAAGTCTACCGTGTTAACATATTAAAAACTTTATCATAAGCGAGCAGAGTTGGTTAATCTTACGATTACAGAAGATCAGTCTGAAATTGATGATATGGAGAATTTCCCAACAATTTACTCTAAACCAACATTGCTCAATTTCGAGGAAATTAAAGAAATTTAATTTTTCAGAAAATAAAGAAAAAAAAAATTATGAAATTAAAGAAATTTTAATTTTCCTCGAAATTTAATTTTTCAGCAGTGTCTTGTTCTGACAATTCTTTGCTAGGATGCAAATTATACAAACATAAAATATGACCTTTGAATGATAAACTAAATGAACAACATATTCAAGAATTGCATGATCTGCTATTGAAATTTTTAAAAATCTTCTCTAATAAGCCTGGAAAAATGAATTTAATAACGCATGATAATCAATTGATAGAAAACATACCGATCCACTGTAAACCATACAGAATTTCTCCTAGACAAACAGATATATTAAAAACAGAAATTTATAAAATGCTTCAACATAAAATAATTGAAATAGGAGATTTAGATTTCACTTCTCCCATGATTTTAGTGGAAGTGGCAGGAAGAAATCGTAGACCTTGTATTGCTTATAGAAAATTGAATAAGTTGACTAAAACACAGTTCTTCCCCTTGTCTAATTTCAAACAGCAAGTGGAAACTGTAGCAGGCACAAAATATATAACTTTTTTGGGTTTAACAAAGGGACATTGGCAAATACTGTTAACACCTGATGCCCGAAGATCAGCCACTTTTGTTACAAGTTTTGGCATATTTAAACCTCTATGAATGCCTTTCGGACTTAAAAATGCATCATTTTCATTTAGCAAAATGATGCCTGAAATCTTTCACAGTTGTGAACACTTTGCTGTTCCATATTTAGCTGATGTGGCAATTTTTTCAAACACATAGAAAGAACATCTAAGTTATCTGAATGCCATTTCAACAAAAATAATGGACACTGGTTTAATCGTTAAACCTATGAAGTGTAAATTTGCTCAAGAAATAGTAAAGTTAAGGTAGACCTTCTAATAGAGTCAAGATATAGTAAAGTTAAGATGGACTTCTAATAGAGTAAAGTATCTAGTACATATTGTAGGTCATGGTATAAGAATGCTAAATGAAGTCAGAGCTATTCTTGGTTTTTGTGCCATCCACAAAAAGTCAAATTGGAGCATTTTTAGGATTAGTGGGATATTATAATCATTACATTCCGATGTTCTCATATAAAGCAGCACCTTTAACGGAAATTTTGACATTAAACGTAAAGAAATCAAAAATAAATTGGACAAAAGAGTGTACAAAAGCATTTGAAGACCTAAAGGAAAATCTGTCGCGAAATCTGTCTGCATGGACCTGATTTCAATAGGGAGTTTATTTTGCAAACGACATGCTTCAGACTCTGGTATGGATGTTATTTTAGGTCAGAAAGATGAACGAGACAATGAACATCCAGTATTATACCTCAGTAAGAAGTTTACTGAAACTGAAAAAAGGTACTCTACCACAGAAAAGGAATGCACCGTCATAATATTCGCTGTAAAGGAATTGTAATGTTATTTCGACGGGCATACTAAATTCCTCATCATAACCAATCATAATCCCTTAGTTTGGCTCAAAAATAATGTGAGTCTAAATCTGTGACTTGTGAGATGGGCACTAGTATTACAACCCTATAATTACACTCTTGTTCATCGGAGTGGTAAAAACCATAAAAACATAGATGCATTAAGTCGTACTCCCTGGCTTGATTAAAGAATTTATTTCTTTATTTAGATGGAAAATTATTCTGTTCTTTTATCGCTTTCTGTATGTTATTATGTTATACTATTTGGTATTTCAATTACATATATGATATTGTGTTGTTCTGAAAGAAAAAAAAAAGTGAACTTTATAAAAAATCAATTAAAGCTTATCTGGTGGGAGGGATAGGTTGTAATATTTTCTTATTTAACAAATGTATATATTTATTGTCCTTGATATTAGAGTGGCAACACCATATTTGTATCGTGTAATCGTTGCTGAGCAACGTCAGAAAATGTTTTAAAAAGTTATTCTGAAAGTTTAACATTTTGGAGATGTGTGAAAATTTTTAAGAAAAGGATATAGTAGCATTTAGCTGGACTGTGAGGCTGTAATGAATACAGTTGTGCTTCAAATTATTTATCTTCATGAACTGTAAATAAAATTTTTGTTTTACTAAGAAGCTCATCTGTTATTTCGTTAAATACTGCAGAAGAATGTTACAATACATACATATATACAGGACGTACATTTCTGAATCCGATCCCAATAACAGAAAAGTATCTAAGAAAGACTGAGAACAGCTGGTCGAGAATAACTTAAATTTTTCTTCTCTTCAGCCAGTTATTTTTCAGCTGTCCTGCACTTAACTCCTACACCTGGATAATACCTGCATCTACAGGATTATTATGTCCTGTATGCCCAGTGGTGAAATTCTGATGTCTCGTCAATTTATACCCAACTCCTTTTCATACTCTATTGATTTGCCACTTGAGGTCACGTGACCATGTTTTTGAAATTTGTAGTCTCTGGACTGATGGATGTTAAAATTATGAGCAAAAATTTTCACTATCAACTTGCATTGTTAGACTGGGTATGTCCCATGTCCAGGCACCCAATTACAAACAAATTTGTTTAAATGTGTAATTTACATGTTTTTGAAGAATATCTTTTTCTTTTTAAGAAGTATTATATATAGTCTTCATTTGTTCTGTTTCTTATGAATTTGTCTTAAAACTGGTTTTGTATGTATGAATTTGTTTCACAGGAAGATGATGAAAACTTCCAAATGTGTCTGGATTTTGCATTGTCAAATTTACTCTATCACACATATCCCGATGTTAATAGTCATGCTGTTAATCGATGGATTTCAGGGTATGTACCATCAAATATTTAATTTTTATGCTGTGAGTATGCTTTCTTGATTAAATTGATAATTTAATGTTTCAATAATTTTGGTGAAGTAGTAAAGTGTATTGAAGAATTAAATGACACTCATAGTTAGAGTGAAGTTCAAAATGAGACAAGATAATCAGTACTTGCATATTAATGCAACCACCCTGGTGCAGTTAGTGTTTTTTTTTATAAATGAAAAGGTAAAAATTACTTATCGGGCAAATTGCTGATCTTTATGATTACTTTCTCAAACTATTGATATTTATTGTAAGTGGCAAACATTATCAAAGCATGAAAGAAATGCAAGTTATAATTAATAAATAAAGATTATGTGGTGCATAACAAAAATAAAATAAAAATAAAACATTTTTCAAGAAATCCTTTCTAATTTTTGTGCTGTTCTTCTCTCTCCGTACACAGCAATCTGTTTTTGCTTTATCAACATCAGAGAATTGCAGAAACTTGGTCTTGTGCACTGTTTATCTACCAAATGCATCTCATCATTCTCCCTTTTAGTGACTTGTCGACAAAATACTGGATTCGTATAGAACATTTATTGCATTTTTTGTAATTGCTGGAAAAATCCACAAGCTGTAATTTAAAACTGAGGTGAAGGCAAAAAATATCACACATTTATAAAAACTGTTGGAACTTAGAATGCAGTAAAAAATATCGCACATTTATGAAAACTGTTGGAACTTACAGTGCAACAAAAGGAATGCATACAAATATTATGATTTTAGTTCATACAAATGAATGATAATTTCTACAACTGATTTAGCACAATGAAAGTAAAATAAAGTTACTATGACTTTTAGAACCTACATAAATAAAAACTAATTTTATTATTTATTTTTATTAAATAGAAATGTTTTGTTTTATGGTAATAAAAAGTAGTTTTCATACTTTGTAATCTTTGCTGAAATAACATATTATTGCCTAAATTACTGAACTAAAACTTTTTTTTATTTATTTTAAGCTTTAAAAATTCGTTCATTCACATGAATATTAATTCTAAAATTGAAAGTGTACAGTAACAATAAAAAAAGAAATAATATATATGTATTTTGCAACTTGACTGAGTTTGCAACCCTAGTTGTACTTAAATTTGATGCAGCTGAATGCAGAATTGGAATATTTCCATAATTTTTATTTAGCAAAATAATAAACCATAAATATTGCACCTTTTGCATGGAATATGTATTAAAAATTTTTTTTCTAGGATGCATGATAGATTTCTCATGCGTTCTGAACTAGAGAAAGCCAAGAACTTTTCATCACTATCAAGAAAATTGCTAGATAAAATTAATGAATGTAATATTTCAGAAGTAAGTATATTTTTGTGGGCATTAATTGTTAAAATTCATTATGTATTTCTAATTGATATCTAACTGATATATATGTAAAACAGTCTGAAGTTAAAAAAAGTCTAAAAATTTTGTGAGTGTTCTAGAAAATCTATTATTAATTTAAAAAGAAATTTTTTTAGCACTTGCAGAACAAGGAAACATTTTTATATTTTATAAATGTGACTTATTGAAATGTTTGGGTTTGGCTTTCCCTGTGACAAATTATGAGCTTGAAGCTTGATATATTTTTTAGCTTTTTTGCTACGATTTCTTCCCAATTTTTAGCCTAAGGTATACTTTTTTTGAAAATCTTTATAACAAGTTGCTGTCCTTTTCATTTCAACTTTACTTGTGGAAATATATTGATTTTATTTTTCATGCATTTTTTTCCATGTATTTGAATGATTGCCATTTTTTCCCTTGGTGTACAAAAGAAGCAGATTTATATTTATTATATGTAATATATATATACAGTGCAAAATTTGAAATCCAGACCTTTGAATCATCAACAACCTTTTTCTCTCTTGTCTTTAGAAATTTTTTGATGCTGCTTAATACTTTCGAGTTTGATATTTTTTCATAATAAAGCATGTGGAGAGTCCGGATTCTTAATTAAATTCTGCATTGATGCCAAGCTGGTGAATCATTATTTATTATTTTTGGTTTTCATCATGGCATGACTATCAACACACTTCAGCTTGAGAACTTATTCATGTAGCAATGTCTAAACAACTAGTAATTGTTTAGAAAATTTTACTATTAGTTAATTGAATACCAAAGAGCATGTTAACCATTTATGTTACATTAGGTTTGGCAATGATAACAGGCCTCAGCTAGAGACTAGAGTATGTTGTTGAGGAGAAATTAACAGAAATTGTTTTCCATATGCAAAAAATAGATTTTGTAAATGATACTCATAGATCTGCTGTTTGAGTTGACAATAAGTGATTTGTTATTCGAATAAGTCAAAGACCAGTGCCAATGCTGGTGTGGCCATACTGGGTGGCATAATTTGGGGAAAGCGAAATCGCTATAATTTAAAGAAGGCACTGGGATGGAGAATTTTGAGAATTTAGGGAGGCACTTGACAACAGAATTTTGAACCCACAAACACTGCACTAGGCTGCAAAATGTCTTGTGGCTATTCTGAATAAGCATTGAATCTATGTGGGAATTTATTCAGGACAGGTAAGACTTAATCATGTGCAAGAAATACAATAAGAGTAATAAATAACTAATATAATTGAAGCTTAGCTTCGTCAGCATGTGACAGAAGCAAGAGAGAATTTAGTGCAACATCTGTTGCCGTCTCATGTTACATTGCCAATAGTGTATAGCAGCCACTAGCTTAGCTTTATGATGATAACTTCAAATTTGAAGGCGATCCAGTATTTTAAATAAAAAGCAAAAAATTCCATTAATGGTTCAAAATCTAGAAAATATCAGTGCCCATTGTAAGAGAGAAGGTGTTGAATAGAATTGAAAATGAAAATATTTCAATTGACAGTTTAGTGGATATTCTTGACTCGCCAATTACAGGACTTGAACATTGGAACTTTGCAACTTAACAAGAAATTATGTCTATCTATAGAATTAAAGAGAAAGTTTTTGAACAAAAAAGTGAAGCAAATTAAACAACTTACATTGAAAGAAATGTTTGAAATAAATACTGAGTTTTTCTTTTTTTAATTTGATTCCTTTAAGGTCTTAAATGCTTCATTATTTCATAAATTACTATTTCATATTTTTACTTTTATAATTTCTGCATGTCATCTTACTAGATTTAAACTATTGATCTAATATCTATAAAAATTCCAAATCCAGAATCACCAAAGTCCTGACGAATCCAGATTTTGGACTTTGTATGTATACATATGGTGCGTGATATACTGCTGAGTACTGGCTGAAAAACTCAGAAACTGGGATCTAATTTATTCTTCAATTATATGCTTTTTGGTGAAAGCTAATGAAAATAGTAGTAAAACAAACTAAGATAACTGATTTAATAAAATAAGACAGTTATGTTTTACAGTTTAGAAGAATTTGCAAATAAAATCCAAAGGAACTTGGGATTAGAGATTGTGCAGATTTTGCATTTTGCCAATTTCAAGTCATAAAAGTGAAATATTTTTTTTGTATAAAGTATAATTTAGAAATATTAAACAAAACAATAGTTTATCTCCTTCTGCCGTTCTGGTAGAAGAGAACCATAGGCATATAAAAAAAGGATAAAAAGCATGTGAGGTGATCTATTTCTTTCTCTTTTTTTTCCCCATTTTTTCAAACATCTGTTTTATAGATTTTTTTTTTTTTTAAACTTTAGTGTGTCCTTTAATCCCTAGCCCCACCAAATTATGTACACTTAAGCTCATGGGTAGTTAGTTTTACAGTTTTGTTCTAAAAGTACCAAATACGTTCAGAGTGTCTTTTTAGTGTGTTCTAACACGATTAATTCAAACACTCCTTTTTGTAATTAAAAGTACCCCCCCCCAATGATTGTGCATGTGGTACCCTGTGGGAAAAATAGGTACTGTTCTGTTATCGGGACAGGATTCAGAGATATAGGAATGTATGCATGTGTGTATGTATGTGCATATATGTGTATATGTATAGACACATATGCATTAATGCTTACATATATACATGTGTACATGAACACATAAATACATCCGTCCATCCATCCATCCATCCATACATGCATACATACATTTCTGAATCTGGTCTTGATAACAGAACAGTACTGAAAAATATGTTAAATTATAGCCTTTAAAAAATTCAAATTATTAGCTTAAACATTGTTTTAAATGTATTCTTGTTACTCAGTATAACCAAATATTTTTTAATATATATTGAACTGTGGTTTATCAACTTATTTATATATGAAGAAGAAAGTCTGTGTGTTTGGTTGTCTTCTAATAACTCAGTCACTACTATTGCTATTGACACCAAACTTTCTACAATTCTTTTCTGGGTCCTGAAAAAGGTTGACGTCTGCTTTAAAAAAAAAAAAAAAGTCAGAGATATTAATTACAAACTCGGAAAAACGATAATTTTCATCCTTATTTTTCTGAGTGGCAACAGTCTCGCAAGCTGGAGATGAAAATCTGCTTTATTTCAAAAGTTGTTGCCACTGTCGCTTTCAAATCCTAGAGTTTGTTAATAAAAAATTTCGAAGTTTTATGATGAAATAAAAATAGTATTGCCAAACATTAAATACATTATTACCTATTCCAAAAATTCATTGGAATCCATATCGGCTATTTCCATCTTCATATGACTTTAATCAGCCAAAATATTAATTAAAAACTCTGAAAACGCTAATTTTCATACTCATTTTTCTGAGTGGCAACAGTGTCGCATGTTTGAGATAAAAATGCTTTATTTCGAAGAGTGTTGCTACTGCTCGCTTTCAGATAGTAGAGTTTCTTAGTAAAAAATTTGTAAATTTTACAAAATCCATATATATAAAGAAGAATGTCTAGGTGTTTGTTTATTTGTTTGCCTTATTGATGTCTGATCAATTATGATAAATTTTTTGCCACATTAATTGAATATAGCCACGGCTAAAATTGAATATAGAAGAAATATTGGATGGAACTTGAGCTTTTACGACCATTTAATTAGAAAAACGAAAATCATAAAAAACTGCATGCCATTGTTGCTGATATAATGAGAGAGAATTAGCTTATTTTTCTATGGAAATTTTTTATGTGGGTTCC
Source organism: Stegodyphus mimosarum (assembly GCA_000611955.2). Lineage (NCBI taxonomy): Eukaryota > Metazoa > Arthropoda > Arachnida > Araneae > Eresidae > Stegodyphus > Stegodyphus mimosarum. Next base: position 726,227 of record KK119726.1, on the reverse strand, counting down.
ATGTCGCATCAGACTGAAAAATGTATGACTATGAGTCGTATATTTATGCATCATTATTAGAGAAAGACTACAGTGGTATCGTTTTCTCTGTTGTTAGATGCATTACTCTCTGTCTAATTTAACTGGCATCGGGTACTTCTGCTAGTCTAATATAAATTTGTTTTAAATAGAGAAGTGAATATTTTGTAATTTGTTTTTTTTTTTTGATAAATGTTATGAACAATTATTTTCTAAACCTAAGAAGAACTGTGGTACTTATGTATTAATGCAACCACCTTGACGCAATTTGATGATTTTTTTTACAGAGAGAAAAAAATTAAACATACTTTTTGGGTATAAGCTGGCAATGTTTATGACTTTTTCAAGAAATTCCGAAATTATTGTTACATATTGTAAGTCGACAAATAGTATCAACATATTAAAAGAGAACAGATTTTATCAATTTAAAATATAAATTTTAATTATCAAATAAAGATTAAATGATACATTAACAAAATAAAACGAATTTTTCATGAAATCATTCTGTAATTTTTTTCTGCTGTTCCTCTGTGTACACAGTTATGTTTTCACTTAAAAAAAAATCATAGAGTTGCACAAACTCAGCATTGGGCTAGGCTATCTACCAAACGTTTCTCATCATTGCTTCCTTTATCAATTTTGATATTAAGTTAAGTAATATCAAAAGTAATATCAAAGATATTAAGTTGAGTAAATTATTTTGATATTCCTGCAGACTTTTACCACAGTTTCTTCCTTTGCTAGCAAATTCTACAAGCACATATTTCGAAATTGAATTGAAGACAAAAAAATATCAACATTTGTTTATAAGAGCCATTGGAACTGGAATACAACAAAAAGAGTGTGTACGAAAATGGCATTGCTTGAGTATTGTAATGAGTATTGTAATGAGGATTGTAATGAGCAAAGTTGCATGAAGAATGGTTTGCCCATGGTTGCCATAGTTTGGCAAATTCTACTAAGGTGGTTGTGATAATACTTATGTACTATCAAGTTATCCACCTCCAATTATTTATCACAGGCCTGATAGCTGTGTTTCTCAGTTAGATGATTGCATGATGTTCTAGATCGTAGATTTTAGTAGAAAACTTGAAAAGATCTTGTAACATATATGGGGAGTCCAAATAGAAGCACTGTATTTAATTTGTCCAATAAAAAATGGTATTGATGTATTATTGCAACCACTGCAAAACTTTCAGAAGGTACCAAACTCATGCAGTTATGTGCATAACCATTCTTCAGCAACCATGTTGATAACAGTTCTTCAGTCAAGCAACAGCTCTATTTTCCTTTTTGTTGTATTCCACGTTACAACAGTTTTCATAAGCAGATAGTGATATTTTTTAAAATAAGTTTTATTTTAAAATGGGGAATTTGGCCAGCAATGGAAGAGGCTGCAGTAAAATTTCTGCAGGAATATAAAATTTCACAAAATCTCTAAAGGGAATGACGAGGTGATGCATTTGGTAAATAACTGATGTGGTTGAGGTTTGCAGTTCTCTGATTTTTTATTTAAGCAAAAACAGATCGTTGTGTACTTGAGAATACATGGATTATGCGCATGGTTGCCATTGGTTGGCACAGTTTCAAAATTTGGCAGTTTCTACTATGGTGGTTGCGATAATACATAAATACTGAAACTGTAGCAATGAATTTGATTTTACAATAGATTTGAGCTGTAGGGATATATATCATCATGTGGTGGTGTAGTGTAAAAAACATCACTTTGTTTCTGAACTTCTCTGTATTCAGTAAGATCTATTAAACTTTTACATGAACTATATAAATAAACTGTAATTTTAATACATTTCATTAATGAACTTATGATGCCTTTGCAGAAGGAGAAAGTGTATAGAGTACTAGCTTTGCTGTTCCATCTTGCTGGATTTGGGGATGAAAAGGTGGAAGACCCGAAAACTAAAATATGTGATAATGGTATGTTTCATTATTTTGATCATAAGAAATGGTTTTAAGAGGGTATATATATATTTTTTTTTGTATCGAAATATAGCTTTAGGTTCATAATGTGTTGAAGACTACCGTATTTTTATTTTTTTCAGATTTTTTAGTTTCATGTATATTTTAATACACTGGTTATCATAAATTAAGGAAAAATCACAAAAATCACGATTACTGAAAAAGTTACATGTAGAATTTTATGAAACTTACCCACAATATACAACACATGGTAAGGTATCAAATAAAATAAAAAGAAATTACCGGACAATTATGGTAGTATAGAAATTAGCACATGTATAAAATAGACAAATCGAAGGTGTCAGTTTGCTGTAGGAAAAGTATGTTCAATATGGAATATGATCGCCTCTAGAAGCAATACAGCACATATAGTGATGTGTGATGCTTTCAATTATGTGGTCTATCAGTTCCATAGAAAGCAAGAGCTATTGCTCTTGCAAAGCAGTTGCGAACGTGGCAAGGGCTGAGGGGGCAGATTGAGAGCAGCTAGACGTCTCCTTAAAGCATCCCAAACGTGCTCGATAGGATCCAAGTCCAGGGATCGAGCTGGCCACTCCATGCGCATAATCGTTTCCTGTTGAAGATAAACATCTACAATGCGAGCTCTGTGTGGTCTTGCATTGTCATCCTGTAACAGGAAAGCATCACTTATTGCCCCGGCATATGGGTGCACATAAGCATCAAGGATGTCAGCTCTATAAACCTGAGCATTCACGGTTCTCCTTGGAAAGACATTGAGGTCTGTGCATCCACGCAAAGAGATGCCACCACAAACACAGACACTGCCTCTTCCGTATGCATCTCTTTCACGGATGTTTGACGGATGATAACGGATTCCAGGTTCTCTCCATATCAAATAATGCCTACTGTCTCTTTCTAGACTAAACATGGACTCATCTGTAAAAGAAACAGCTCTCCATTGATCAGGCGTCCAGTGGACATGTTGCAAACGGTCCCTCCTATGGCGTGACGTGAGCTGCACGCAAATGGCGGTCGCCTCGCATACAGACCACCTTCGTGAAGCCTTCTACACACAGTTGACGTTGACACCAATCTTCCGGTGGCTGCATCAAGGGAACTCTAAGAAGAGTTGGAGTAGCGATTCTATTCCTGCGTGCACTCAAATATGAGCCATCGGCGCTCGTTGTAGCAGATGGCCGTCCTTTGCTGAACCCCGAATCTGGGGTTTGAAGACCCGAATGCCGAATCTGGGGTTTGAAGTTGCCTCCAGAGTCTATCAATTGCAGAAGAACTCACATTTAGCCATCTGGCCACTTCTGTTTGACTTTGTCCTGCCTCTAGTCTCCCAATGGCTCTCCATCGTAGTTCTGCAGGCAAATGATGCCTGGAGGTCATTGTTACAAATTGGCTATCTCAGATTTCTGATGTCATTATCACAGTGAAATATGTGGGCTTGCTCTCAAACATGGACTTTTATGCTCCTCTCAGATGATGTATTCCAAGTGCAACACCACTAATTTGCATATTGCAGTTTTACTCAGCTACTCTTACTTGGCAACATACTCAAATTTTACATGGTTTGGCTTATTTTTGAGGGAGTTATTGCTATTTTTGTGATTTTTTTAAAATTTATGATAACCTGTAAATATTAAAAGTTATCGCCATTTAATAGTTAAATAATGTTTGATGTAATAATAATGTAAGTAGAACATATTGTTAAAATGCATTTAACAATAAAAATTGTTAGGTTCACTCTGGAAAGAAAAAAGGGAGAGGGAAAGCTCTATATCTTTGTTTTACTGGACTGATTTGATTGATGAAATCTAATTTGTGTTTTTCATGTTTTGAAAGCATGACTTAGAATATATAACATTATATAACATGATATAGAATAGATAACTATATAACTATAGAATATATAACTATATATAACATTGTTCTAAGACAGGTATTTTGACACAAAATCAGATTTTTTTCTGAAATGACATACATATTTTATTCGTTGGAACGTATTTGATATGTGCATTAGTTATTACATTTAATACAATTGTGTAAGCAATTTATTTCAAATAACAATATATAAAAACATGCCAGAAGTTTCCATGTATTGTTAAACATACAGGGAAATTCTATTTTATTTAATACAATTTTGGTAGCATTTTATTTTGAAAACAATTTATAAATGTAGTGGAAAATTAAATTTTTAGAAATTCTTTCTGGTGATTGTAGTTCAGCAATAGCTGCTGATAATAGCTCAGGCACCAATTATAGCTTTTTTTCCATTAATGGAAAATTGATGGTATAATGAATATTTTACAAGAAAAAATCATTATATTGACTACAATGTAATTATAAAAACTAATTAAATCATTAACTGTTTATTTATCTGTAACCGTTTGTCTCTAATGCAGAAAGGCACCATATCCCTTTTTTTCAGCAAGACTTCTACAGATGATTAGTATTACAGATTTTCTAAAGATTTTTTTTTTCCTTTTTGCAAAATAAAATGTGCTCATATTTGTTAGCTCGGCAGACTACGTTTCGGTGAAATCCTGAGAATATATCACATATTAAATTCATTAAATAGATTCAGTTAATATATAAACATATAATTTCACCCTTTATTTTGCATATTTATTTCAGAATTTAAGATTTTCTCATTGAATTCAAAATTTAATCTGGCAAAAAGAAATAATTTATTAGCCTGCTTATTCCTTTTACCTTGCCTTTTAAGATAGCTGTTGAATTAACTTGGTTAGTTGGAGCATAAGCATTGAATGTCCCTAATTTTTCTATAATGTCTATGCTGTTTCTTTTCTCAAAAATGGTTTTTAAATATTTCTGACCTTTCATAGAGAACACAATCTCTGTATAAAAATGAATCAATGTATATGAGAAAATGCAGTTAATGTTATTTCCTTCCCAGATCTGCAGTCTACACAAGGAGAAAATAAATCATCTACCATAAGAGAGTATTTAAGTCAATCTGATTAGTAAGATTTTGGTTAAAATAGTAAAAATTAAATTAGTCTAAATGTCCAAAAGGTATTCTTCTGTTATTGGGACTGGACCCAGAAATGCATATTTGCATGTATGTATGTATGGATGGACGGATGTGCTCATGTATGCATGTATGTATATATATCATATTTGTGTGTAGGTATGTGTGAGCATGTATACACACACATATATATGCATACATAACATGCATACATATATACATTTCTGAATCTGGTTTTGATAACGGAAGAGTACCTGTCTAAAATTTAGGATTTCTAAGAATTAAATAATACTTAGAGAAATAATAAAATATTCTTTATGGGTTCTCTCTTATCCAAGCTACTGATTCCAATCTAGTTGGCAACTGAAATATCTGTGGTTCAAATCCCAGCAAGGTCACAGTTGGTTGGTTTTTCACATTTACTGCTCTGAAAATCTTAATAATCTCTGCAGTGATACCCATATTAAAACATGATGCACAATAACTTATCACTAACTGGATCTGATTGACTGGCTCTCCTGTGCTGCTCTTTGGTCGCTTTTATATGTTTATTACTTTCATTGTCTTTTAGGAGTGGGATTGGGACTGTTTGGCAAAGACCGAAAAGAACTGAACAAGGAGCAGGATTGGAAAAATTGACTTAATCAAACACTAACTCCCTGAATTGATTTCTTTCAACTGTAGTTTTGAGATTCTCTAAAACCTCCTTTCTACACAGAACAACAATAAAATTCTAGAATAAAAGAAGTGAAGAAATGATAAAAATTAAACTTGCTGTTAACATGGAAAGTTAAACATTCTTTTCTCCCCTAAAATAGGAATTGAACTTTCCTGGCATGCTTTGAGAGCTGAGCTCTTTTTTCATGAATCACGCATTCATTCACTTGCTCACTCAATAAAGTGAATCAGTTCGTAATTGAATAGCAAATGTCTGCTTGGCGTGCTTTCAACAAGAACTATCTGTGAATTGTAAAATAGCTACAACTCCTGTTTCCTGAAATTGAAGTAAATTTGCTCAGTAAAGTGAATCAGTTCAGGAGTGGATCATCCAATTTTAGTTAACCTGCCCTTCTTTCAGTTGAGAAATTTATAGTTTGTATCCCAGGAAAGGCATAACTGTTTTTTCATTTTCCCCCATCATCATCCTCCCATCATCTTAATACTCTTTACAACTTTTTTCAGAAATTCCATATCTTTTCTTAAAAATCAGGGAAAATAATAATAATAATAAAATTGTACAGATCTATACTCTCAAATAATAAGTTCATGTTTTTAATAGTAACTGATAAACCAAACTGCTTTTCTTAAGAGGGAGGAAAAGGGAAAACTACTGTAATCTTCATTTTTTTTTTCACAATATATTTTACCTATGTTGAATCCAACAAAATTTTATCAACCATTAGCTCTCCTTTACATCTGCTAGTGAGCTATTATTAATGCCTCTGTTTGGAAATGTGATTGTCTTTCAAAAATAAATGTCACTTTCCATTAAAGCCATTTATTATTTTAATTTATTGTTTTTGTTTCAGTTTTGATGTATGTACTTCCTGTTAGAATGTTAACCTCCTTTTTTGATTTAATAATTATTTC